>JAUMHL010000009.1:22683589-22719487 GCA_032362345.1 Sandelia bainsii
GGGGTGATAAATAGCTGGCACCTCTACATTCCGGACACTACAGTCTAGCTTTGCCTGCAGCTGTTATCTTCAAAGTGACACAGTGATGCTTCAGGGCCAGAGTGTCCTGTCGCCGACCTGTGATGGCTGACTGAAGACTGGCCAGGTGATGAGCAGAAGCACAGAGAACAGCACTCAACCGTAGGACATCAACAGTAAGAGCGGCTCTGGCTGTATAAAAAAAAAATTCATATTGGATTTGAATAAAAAGAAGATTGTTGGTCAGGAAAAAGCCAGGCTGCGAAATAAGGTGCATCAACAGAAAGAAAGCAGCATTTGTTATTTGGTCAAAACAAAATACAGTTTTCTTACAAGTGATGTTGTTCATACGAAGCGGTGCATATCGGTGATTTAAGAGTATTCGTGGGTTTTCTCCTGGGTACGGATGAAACTGGTCCAGACCTGTCATCTAGATTCAAGATTCAAGATTCTTTATTTGTCACATACATAGTTATACAGTGTACAGTGTACAACACGCAGTGAAATGCATCCTGATACGTCCAGAGTCCTGAGCACAGGGGATAAACACGTGTTTGACTTGACTGTTCTATTAGATTCATCTGAGTTTGGAGATACTCATCAGAGTTTAAATATTGTAATTTTTGGGGGGTTGAATTTACTGACAATTAATGTTGCAAGGCCTTCATATGGGCCTTCGTCTGGCCACTAGGAAATAACTCTGTGTAGCAGCAGGTGGCAGTATTCTGTATTTGTCATTGAAAAAGGGAAAGCAGAAAAAGATCTAAGACTTTTGCGTACTATTATTACACCGCTCACGATGGCCAACAATCAGCCATTAGAGAAATATGTGGCTTTATAGCTGCTAAATGCTCCACCAATCTGAGTATAAAATATTGGTTAGACCTGCTTTAATTTCCAACAAATAGATATTCCAGACAATAGCATTTGGGAGGACTGCATTACACATAACAGTGTAAATCCAGATTTTATATTGTGGTATAGATGTGTAACAATGCCTTAAGCTCTGAAGATTCGCTTTTTCAAAATACAACCAACCAAACTCTTGTTTGGATTGCGGCACTGAGCTGTTGATTTTACCTCTTTCATGTTGCTTTTTGCTCCCTGATTGAATCAATGTTTAATGCTTTGTTATGTATTCTGACTGTGAGCGCACTGCGTCCAATTTTTCATACGCCTCAGCCTGGAGTGTGTTGAAGCTCAGTGACAAGGCAGCTGTGTCCCACTTGTTGTTGGGACTCAGAGTTGAAGTGTGTGGTCACTGAGTGGATTGATGGGGGGAACCGTTGCCTACATTCGGCACCAAATTGCATCAGCTAATCTTGTGAATAATGCAAAAATCATGAATAAACATAGATCAGTGCAGTGCAGTACTGTAAAGGAGACCTGCCTTTTTCCCTTTCCCCCTTACTTCTCTTCTCCACCCGCCTCCATTTTTTTTCAATCCACTCCTTGTATCTCTTTTTGGCTTTCTCTTCTTCCACCACAAAAAACACTTTCTTTCTTTCTTATTTCCCTCCCTCCCAAAATCAAACACTATTCTCCTATCCGCTGTCACTTTCTTTCCACCCTTTTCTTTTCCTCTCTGGCCGCGGCAGTGACAGATATTGTAGTGCTGTAGTTGCTCTGTCTCAGTGCGAACGAGTCAGGCCTGGCCTTCACTTTCAGCTCAATAGCTGCCTGGGTTTTCTCAAAGGCAGCCATCCAGCCAGCACAAAGCCTGCCCACTGGGAATAGACCCACAAAAGAGAAAGGGGGTGCTCGCCTTCTTTGCTCTGTTCTGTCTGAAGCGGTCTGCCTGCACCACCTCCTATAAATAATACAACACTGCCTCAACAAAAAGAAAACCCTGCCCTGCTCCTGCAAGCCTCTGCTTCCATCTCTCCTTTATTCTCTCCCTCTCTCTACACCCCTGTCCTCTATTTTCCTTCTTCTCACCTCTTTTACGTCTGATTTTACTAAACCAGAAAACTGGTTTAAACACTGCTTTAAGAAAAGGCTCTACACATTCATTTAAATATTACATTAAATGTTGTTGCTCATTTATATTGTCTTGTAATGTAAGGAAAATACTTTATTTCAGACTATCTAGCAAGCTGTTAGACACCTCAAACCAGCTTCTGGTCAATGGTTTGACCAGAAGTTGGTTTGAGGTTTGAGGCCTGCTACATGCTACTTGCGGAAGGTGGCGCAAAACCTGGCATGTGCCTGCAAACCTCTGTAATTATGCCGTTGAAGCTATCACGTGGGCTTGGCAAATATATCTCAATTTCTTGAATTCTGAAACTTTTGTGTTCGTAAGAAACCCTAACCCAACCACTTCCTTTCTAACTTTTTTCAAAATAAACCGACAACATGATAACCACTGTGTTTATAAAAACTAAAAACAACATCAAAACAAGTAGAACTCCACAGTAAAGTAAAAGGTTTAATACAGAACCATCATATTCAACTTTGCTGGTTTTTGTTTTCTTCTACAGTAGCCTTATGTGCTATAGAAGAAAGAAACTGGTCCACAGCACCCACTACAGTGTCGGAGAGCAACAACATGGACAACAGCGGGATTTACGCAATTCTGGTTACTACATTTCTGTTTTCCTTAGTAGAAAAACTAACCTAAACACTGGTTAAACCATCTACCAACAGACTCAACTGGATGATTTAAATACACTGTGCATTTTAGTATGTGCATATGATTTTATGAGTAACAGTTATACTCAGAGTTGTGATGACAGATGAGATGGAATGACAGAGGGTTAGACTTAATAGATTTAAAATTTTAATGGCTTCTTAAATTAAAATAATAATCACAATAATTAAATATTTTTTATGAACATATGTGTGAACTGTTCATCGACAATGCATTTTGTTTCTTTCGTTTCCACTAGCAACTAAAGCATGATTAATGTGTTTATAGTTATGTTTAGGCCATCACAGGTTAAGATGAAGTACAGTATATTGACACTCAAGCAGAAACAAGTTGTAAGCGCAGTACATTAAGGAGTCAGGGAAGGTGTAACGAAAAATCCTATTGGTTTGCATTATAGGAATTCTGTTTATAGAACATGAGTCATACTATTGAATAAAAGTCAGTATAGCTCAGCCTCTGCTGCTCCAATTTTGACCACTCTCTTTTTTTTTATTCAGCTTTTCTAACTCAACCAAAAGTACTTGGTGGGAAAGCCAGTTTAAAATATGTGCATGAGTTACATTTGTGGGAACATATAAATGGCTATGTGCATGTGTTGGTGTAATTTGTCAGTGTATTAAAGTGAATGTGGGCACAGGGATTAGGCTGCTATCAGTGAAGCTCTCCCAGCCTGTCGGGCTTTAGGACGGGCACGGACAAAGAGACTGATTTCAATGTAAATGCAGCAGCTGAGAGGACACAGCTCTCTCAGTGGGGTGACTTCCACCCTCCACACACATACACGCACACACACACCATGAGCTTCCAGATCAGGAAAAACACACTTCATTGTATTCACTGGCATAGTAAATACAAGATATCCAGCCTCCATCTACTCCATGTCTAAGTGGCATATTGACTTTGTAGTGGAAACATTAGGACAAAAATGCTGAAGAATCTTGAAAGTTGGAGAACTGGCGAGAGTGTGTTGTGTCTGGCGTGGTTCTGCACCTGTCCGCAATTACAGATATAATCTGATCCACAACACTGTGTTGTGGCCCTGCAATGGCCCTCACAATCCTGAGTCCGTCATCCGACCCGCTATTATCCCCATGCCTGGCCCCTGCACCTCTTATTACATGCAAATAGCGGCGCTTTTCTCTGAGCAGTGAATGAGACCCCCGCCTTTAAAGAATGGGACACCCTCCTCGCCCACTTAAAGCCATTCCTCCATCTATTACTGCATTCTGTGCTTAAATGCAGACAGCACAGATCTAATGGCGTCAGTGTTTGAAAGAAAGACTGTGGTAGTTGGGGGGATGCAGATAAGTGTGAGAGAACAGTCAATACAACTGCTTGACGAACTCAACAGCTAATGATCTAATATGTACATTTTTTGCATTTTGTAATGCATACAAGTTTACAAACACTTAATATATAGGTTCTATTTTACATCTCCTTTTTGAATGCTTTTTTATGCACAAAGCATGCAAACTTGCAACTGGCATTGTACTGTACTGACAATGTACATCTTAATGGTGATGCTACTCTTTTCATTACTAGTGATGCTACTCTTTCCATTACTTTGCTTTTTGTTTCTGTTGAGTAAAATCCCATCTGAGTCAAAATGATCAAAAACGTGAACTTGATAGATCATAAGTGTGCAACAGAGTCATTATTAAAATAGATGCATTTTCTCAAGGTAGCAGGTTGCAATGTGCACAAATAGTTAAATAAAAAAAACAATAAAAAATGGAAAATGTTTCTGTTTCTGTTCAACATCAAATTAAAACAAAAGACTAAATGGGAATTAAGATATAGCTACAGTCATTCGTTGCACTACAGCTACACTCCATACTTGCAAAAATTCCAGACATGTTATAGATAAAACCTTGAATGAAAGAAAATACACTTTTTAAGGACATGCTGTAACCATGTTTCATTAAAGCAGTTTCACATTCAGATCATTAAAGTTTCACCTCAGGTTTGCTTCTGCATGTGTTTCATTTTGTCTTTGCGAGTGTGTAGAGCTGCTTGCACCAGCAGCAGTACACTGTTTGTGTCTGCTTCTTGCATGGTAATGAGCGCATACCTGTCAGGCAGTCACGAGCAGGATGCTGCCTCAGGTCAGTGTTTGCTGCCACAGGATGCCTTGCCGTGACTGTTCTTCCGCGTGCACACCTGTATGCTGTCCCCGCTCTCTGTCTGCAGCTTGACATTTGGTACGGTGAAGATAGAAGACACTGCGGGGGAAGAAGACACAAGTAGATTAGGAGAATTGTGGGCTGACAGAGAGGAGAACATTTCCAGGTGAGTTGTTAAAGATAGAGACGTTATTAAAAAGTGAATATTTTTATATTTATTTTAATAATTTTTTAATAGGTTTTAATATTTTTGTTATAAAGTTAAATAGTTTTAACTCACAGTTCATTCGCTTTTTGATTTTTGGATGTGATTTTTGATTGCATTTTCATGTGACACTTGATTTGTTGGCAGAGCAGGGGGTGGTGGAGCGGGGATTAGCGGCTCTTTTAGCGAATTCATGCAACACTCATTTGAAATAGTGTATAACAAAAAGAGGCAATTTTACCAATCAAGACCTACTATTCTTAAAATAATTTTATGTTGGTTTCCTACAGGAAAGTCCTGTGTTTGCTGACCTATTGATTCATCCAATGTAGACTTTGTCGCTCAATATGAACATCATTTCCCTCCCATCTTCATCAGCTTCTTCCTTTGCTCCTGTCATTATTATGTGGTATGGACGGTTCCACTCCCCCACTACATACATGTGTGCGTTTCTATTCATGTAACTATTGGGGCATATACACGGACATGTTCTACACATGTGCACTACAGAACATGATGGCAATTCAGGACAGCACTGACAACAAGATGTGCTCCACTTGCTGCATTTGACTGAACAATGAAAAAAATGAAAGCTTGATTATGCTGTGATTTTACCCTTCTGTCATTTCTTTTCCATTTAAGGAACTTAAGTTGGAACCTGGAGCTTCTCATAACCTGAATCTTAAATCTTTGGCACCACATCTTAGGTTCTTGGATCTGGCCATTTTGGTATATCCAACAAGCATTCTCCACACATTCTTCTTTTAAACGTACTGGCTGTCTTGATCCATTTCCCAAAATTCCCACTAGTTTTGAATGTCTAACGTTGCCATGGATTCAGTGAATTATACTGTGGGCAGGTGAACTCTCATGCGACCCATATGAAAGTTTGTTGTAAGCGCAACTCCACATGTCTCCTGTGGGGAAGCCCTGTGCTTTGGTGACCCATCCATCCACCCCAACCACACTCTTAAACATTTTCAGGTCTAAATACTAGGTGGCTGTGTGACATTGATTCTTGTTATTGGATGGAAATATGCACCTATTGGTTTATGGCTGCTGGTACAAATGACCTACAGCAGTTGTATTTATTAGGAGAGCAGCCTCCTCAGACAAGTTCTGCTGATAAAAGTAGCATGTTTTTTTATTTCTAATCAGATTTATGGACATTAATTTATGATGGACATCATAAATAATGGTATTATTGGGGAATGTAATTCACATTGAATTATAATAGGTGTATGATGTCTAGAGCGTCCCAAGACCCCTCCAAAATCCTACTGTAGCAAATGGATTCACAAAATTTTCCATTCTGAGCGTATATCGTCTTCTGTAAGTTGGAAACGAGGGCAGTGGGATTTGCTATGAGAGCAGGGAACCAGACGACAACAACTCTGTCCAAACACTTCATGTCTAAATTCCACATACATCAATCTATCAGAGAGTCCAGAGTGTGTTTTGCTTTTTTTAACCAAGACCTTTGCTCTCCCTGCCTTGGATCCAGACACCCACACGCTCTCACTAAAACCAAATGAAAAAAAATATCACAATTCAATCCATACAGCAACAGCAATCTCTGGAGCTCTACTGTCTCAATAATTCTGTTATTGTTCCTGCTAATCTATCAGGGTATTGTCTGGAAAAATCCATAACACACATCACAATAGAGTGCACAGTTGGCCAAAGAAAACACACTCATCATCCCATTAGAGAGAACATGGCACATTTACTTGAAAGGTTCATCAGATTCACAACCATCAGTGACATTTTTTTCTAGGCCAGCTGTGTGATTTTATTGGTTTGTTTCAGAGCATTAGTAGTCCTGGGTGTTTTAACAACAGAGCGGTCTGCTTTTACTGGGCTGCCCCCCCTAGGCTCCAGTCATTTCTTGTGGAAGAACATGATTACTATGCTGCGGTAGTAGCCAAATGCTCACAACTGGAGTAATTAGTCAGTTCTTTATCTCACATTCATTCCTCATTTACATAATTTTGACACATCCTTCCCCACACTTGAATCCTGAATCTACACTTGTCTTCCACACATGCACACACACACACACACACACTCACTCAGAAGTCACTGTTTATCCACTCCTGTCCTCATTTTCTGAAACTGTTTTAATTCACTCAGTGGCTCTGCTGCTTTGCCACATGTCACATGCAGAAAATGAAAAGAAATAAAGAAAGAGAGATGGGAGAGGAAGAGAGAGTGAGTAAGCATGACAAAGATCAAAATGAGCCATCTCTCTTTGCTCTTTCGCTCTCTTTTAGTGACCGCCGCTTTCCGATTCTTTTCAGACACGACAACCTGCTGGGTGCTGATAACAGGATTAATAATGCTGAAAAATCCTAATCAGGGGGAATTAAAAATGGAATTGTTCCTTTAAAATTACCACCACATCAGTGGCAGCACACCCAGGTCTGCTGAGCAGGCTTTTCACTCCACTAATAAATAACAGCTTAAGGGATTGGTGATGTACTGTATGAATGTGTAGTCTGTCAAATAATATGGATCTGCAGTCATCTCTGACATACTTTCATGCAGTTACCCAATTCTGTAGGATTAATTGAAATATAGCCTTCACTGTGAAGCAATGGCTAAAGCCTCTGACTCTTCTACCCAAAATAAACATAGTGAATCAACAGGATTAATGTAAATGAAAAATTTAAAAGCTAAGATGTTGAGTATGTTTTAAGGTAATGGGTTTTCTTGTTGTTTTGTTTTTTATTTAGCTGGGGCTCTTATTTAAAGAGTTCCTCAGTTGGCTGTTGCTCTGGGCAAAGAAGAAGTCAGGAAGATAGAAAATCAAACTGAGTTGTGTTGCGGCGGCCAGCAGAGGTCTGTCTGAGCTTACTGTCCCAACGGCATCCATATAGTAAAACAGGCTTTCTGTGCATGAACAAAAACAACCCCAGGTTGCTGATCTCTGCCTCCTTCACAGACAGAGAGAAAGAGAGAGAGAGAGAGAGAGAGAAGAGGAGGAGGAGGAGGATACTGTATGATCCAGAAAGAAGAAAGGAAGAAAGAGGAAATGAAAAACATAAAGGAGAGACGGAGAATCCAAGTAAGGCAGAGAGAGAGAGAGACAAAGGAGGCCAAAAAAGGAGGCCATGTCTCTGACTTTCAAGGTAACTATATGATTTTAAGAAAGCAAAAAAGACCCTCTGCACTGTTAATGGCTGTTTTTCTACATTCAGTTATTTGCACTGTATTTGTTTTCAGTTAAAGTATTACAGTATTACTTTGATTACTTTGTTGTTATTTATACATTAAATTATTGGTAGAGAGGTCCCGAGCCAATCTAGGCATATTTTAAAAGATGAGTATCAGCTAAAGTAAAGTCTAAAGTGTTTTCTTTCTTTCCCCACTATGTGTTTTGTCCAGTTCAACCCATGCTGCAGTGATGCCCTCCTTCACAATCTGACTCTACAGTGCAGCATTCTGCTGCATGGGAGCGTGACAATTAGAGTGTGATAATGCAGAATATAATCTGGAGACACAGTGAATAACTCAAAAACATTAATTCTGTGAGTAGCTTATTGGTTTAAGTGTAGACAGTGTCTGTATGTAGCCAAAGATTGTTTGTGAGGGAAGGCACTCCATTATGTTACACCGCTGAATTCAGTTTTTATTATTTTTATTTTTCCTTAAAATATTGGTCATTGGTCATGGACTTTTCTTAAAATTAGTTTAGCAAGACGTTTGTGGTAGTAAAAAAAAAAAGAAGATTAAAACTGAGGCATTTACCTGCTACAATCTGCCTTTAATTTTGTGCTATAAAATTTTATGTCTTGTGTTAAAACATTGCTATGCAACGCCTTTTAGTTGTCGAAATAATGGTTACCAGACAAAGTCAGAGGCGCTGGATGCAAAGTGTCTGAAGAACTGCGTACAAAGTGAAAAGTGAGCATCAAAGGTTGCAGATGAGAGCAGCAAACAACAAAATAAGTTTGTCGAATGTGTGAAGTGCAGGAACGATGTTTGTGGAAACTAATCAGTCCAAATGCTGAATGTTTCAGCAATTAACACAAAAATAATCACACCACACTTGTTCAAATGAAGCAAATTTAACATTCATAAAAATGTTCTAATTCTTTAATTTCCTGATTATTGCAGATGTGTTTAATTACTTCACTAATTTTCTGATGATTGTGTTGCTATTTACGCTGCCTTATTCAGTTTTCAGTTATTGTGAATCGAACACCAAAGAAAAAAGAACATACTATTTGGGCTTTGAGTTTATAAATAAAAACAGAAAACCGAATGATGTACTGTATTACTGTGTGTAAATATACAAATGAATAATTAAGTGAAAATGTGCACTTGACATCTGGTACAATCATTTGTTATTTTTATTATTATTGTTCAATATTATTTCTTTAAGCTACTTAATAACTTAAATAACATGAACTATCTCCGTATGTGATGAAAATCCTTTTATTATAACACCAACCAGATAATATATGGTATACATTTTATTCTAATTACGTAAATACATTTTCACTGTCAATGGGCTGATTTACACTGACGGCTCTAGAAAGCAATTAGTGTTGCGACGTGCTGCTATAGCACATCCCATACTGTCAATGTTTTCAGAAGTTCTGTAACATTCAGTTTTTCTTTCATTCATATCATATAATATATATATATAACATATATAATTTAAGCTTAACATAATATTTTTGAAACAGGATCTCCAGTATTTGGAGCAAGCAATCTGACTTTAAATAGTTGCATCGGACTCTGCATTGGGAGAAAACACAAAATTAAGGAACTGTGATTGGGACTGAGGCTAACAAACTTGACCAGTGCACAATAATATGCCTTTTTCAATCAGTGGTTGTAATTTCATTAATTATACTATAACTCGTATCCAGATGCATAAAAAACTTGACAGCTTTACTGTGCAACTTATCAGCACAGCACAGCACAGACTGGTGCTTAGAGCCACGGTAATCGGTAAGGATGCTTAGTTACGTACTGTCCTGCAGCTCCCAGAGCCGCGGAGGAAGATTGCTGAAGTATTCGTGGTTCAGCGCTGCCTGAGCTGACAGCCGGTTCTTTGGGAAGCACTGGAGAAACCTGGAGGCCAACTCCTCAGCATGATCCACGTAGCCCAACCTGACGCACATAAACAGACATAATCAGAAACACTCACATGCAGATATGTTAGAGAAAACAGTAAGACCCAAGAAACCGACCACTTCCTTTTAATCTAAAGAAAATGTCGAGTAACCTACAGTATCTTCTCAATCATTTATTCCTCTGAGAAAACAACACACTTTTTCTCCAATTCAAAGAACTGCTGACAACAAAAAAACAAGCCTTTTAATTATGCTTCAAGGTTTGCTGACTCAAGAGGAAAAAAATTCTCAGACACACACATATGCAAAAGAGCATACACACACACACACACCCAAACACATATATGCTTACACCTTTCTCTTTTGAGCTCACTTCACACGTGTCACCGTGAGAAACAAAAAGTGTTTATTGAAACAGGACCCAAAACGTGTATCAGAATTCATATTTGGAGTCTCTGGACTCCCGAACCGGCCCTGTCTAGCAGCACTGAGGGGCAGAAAAGATTGAAAATAAATGAAGAGCAACAAATTCAGTCAGTAATTAGGAATCCGCTGCATTAAATAAACATGATGTTATGTGGCGCTGCTTGCCGGCCTGCTGCTCGCACTGCTCGGAGCGCCTCTCATGTTCTGCAGGCTTCTCATGGTTAGCTCCCCAGTCAAGCACTCTGACAGCCACTCCCACGGCTCTCAACGGGGATCTCAACTCGACTTATCAGCGGAGAGACAGAGGGAGGATAAGTCTCTGCTCAACTCATCAACGCCACTCAGCAAAGAGGCAGATAAAGTTAATGAAGTCCATCAGGGCCTCTTCTCGCCTCTTTCATACAGCTGGAATGTTCTCTGTAACTCCAAGGCAAAGTTGAAAGACAAGCTAGTGTGTGAAAGTGTATACTGATGGAAAAAGACCTCCTAGATTACTATTCCTGTGATGCACAACTGATCCATACACATTGTGCACACCTCTTCAATACAAAATATTAGGAAGAGGTTATTATTTGAAGTGTCAGAGCTTCAACACCAAGAGCTACCACAAACTTCAGATGTTATCACGCCATTCAGTTCCCGCTATCTGTTCTTATCAGTACCAGAAGTGTGGGTTAGTAAGTACTCGCTTACCTACCAGTAGGATCAGTAGGCTGTTGTCATGTGATATCATGCGCCAGACCTTTATTGTCATGGTTAAAATAATAAATGCTCAGCAAGATTTTGTTCAGGTTTAGGCTCAGAAGCAACAACAAGACTGTGGTGTGGTTTTTAAATCGAGTTACAACACTGACTGAAACAGAAAACAAACCCTGTCACTGACTGCAATCACTTGTTGAGAGAAGGGCCGTTGGCAATTGCTAACTGTCTACGAACCCCAGGGTTAGCGGTTCGTGTCCCGGTCCCTCCTTAGTGAGGGTCCCAAGACCGGGGGGAAGGGTTGCGTCAGGAAGGGCATCTGGTGTAAAATCCTTGCCAAAGCAAATATGCGGAGTGATCCTTTATAGCGATCCCGAAAGGCAGCAGCCGAAAGAAACTTACTTACTAGTCGTGCTGAAAAATGTTAAACAATTTTGTGAACCCACAAACTTAACATCCTTGAAATTCTCATGAAAGCAGGACTCCAGGTTTTTTAGTTACTTCTTAAACAAACTTTCCGTTTTTAAGTTAAATCTGTGCTGCTGAAACACCTCAACAGTGTTCGCTCTTCCCTGTCCTGCTGGTATTACAGACATCTCGTCCCACTTTCTCATCAGAACAAACTGTGCGAAGTTCAGTAATGAACGTTCAAGCTCAGTTTCTTAGATGGTCTGATCTTGGAGTTGAGCAGCAGTAAAAGGCATTTTGTTTGAAGTAATCCTCACAAGTGTACAAAATGAAGCATGAATGCAGTACATTTTCTTAACTCAATTAGATGAGATTCAGATCAAATCAGATTTGAACTCTTCCAGTTCTACACCTTCTGGTCGAACAGCAGCGCTAGAGGATACAACACATTACTGAGGACCATTCATTTGTCCAGTGGTTGTATAGATGTGTTGCTTGGTGAACAAATTGTTACACGGTTCAACAAACAGACAAACAAACCAGAATTGCCATCTTTAAAGGGACACTGCATTTATTTTATACATTAAAGTATGTTTCTGCTTCTTGGCAAGTAGGTTGTGGCTGCAGAGAAGCTTCGTCAAGTCTCATAAAATGATGATGATGATGTCATCAAGGACATCTCAGCTTGGTCTTGGACACTACAAATTTGAACAAAAAGCTTGTATCACATGATATCTGAGCCTGTGTTGTTTTTGTTTTGTAAATCTTTCATGTGTGAGTCACTAGTGGAGTAAAATAAATCCTCCACTGAAAGAATTGTAGATATGAGCATGTTGGCCTGTTGATGTAAGTGCACATTCCTTCCTGCTATTGCTGTCAACTAGCCACAGTGAAAAAGCACACATCTGCCAGATCGATGGTATCTCCTGAAACAATCAAACAGCTCCGGGCGATGACACATTGACACAAGCATTCCTTCGTCAGTGGCGCATGGCGAGGGCTTTTTGCAAACTACAAAAAGCACCTGGGAGACTGGAGGCACAGGAAACAACCTGCCTGTACTGTCCCTCACCACAGCGGAAAGTGACCAGCATCTTTAGCTTTGTCTGGAGACATCCTGCGAGCAGCTTTCACTGTGTCTGGCTCATTCGACGATGAGGGTGTTGTGAGGGCAACTTGGAGGTGTATGCAGGGAAACAGGCTGCAGCACGCATCTATCATAGTTGCCTAGTTTTGTACAGAGTGGTGTCTGACTGGTATGGGTTAGAGGAATATGTTGCTGTTTTTTTATTATGGGTTGTTTAGTGTAATAAAATGATAAAAAAAAATAGTGGGAAAAGCTCATCACAAGTTTGGACGATGCAAATTTCTGGATTTGTTTCCAATAAAAATGCTAATTGTCACATCAGGGAGGCTGGAGACGGAGAAAAGTTTGCTGTTTTTGTCTTAATAAAGAAAACCATGTATCGGCTACATTACTCTAATCTAATGACAATAATAATAGACTTTATTTCTACCTTTATTTGCACCTTTTGTCCCTAAGTTCTGCACAATCAGGAAACACATTGAAAACAACAAACAGTCTTATTCAAATTAAAATGTTGTATTTTGCATTTAATTCATATTTACAGTCTATATAGATATGAAACTAAACTGTCAAAATTCCAAATTCAAATGTCAAAATTAAGATTTTTACCTATGTTAGGTGATTTAACCTAATTTCTTACGTTTAGATTTTGTATTTGTCCAAATTTCCGTTAACTGAATGTTATCAGAATTTTTAAATAAAATTTACTTCTGTAATTTTTTTTCTTATTTTTAAATTACAGCTAGGGTTCTTTGTGACAGGTGTCATCAGTCAGGACAGGTTTTCTGAACTGTCTATAGTAATAACAAGCTTAGTATCATTTTTTTATCAGAAGGATGAAGGTTATAATCTGCCTTACACAAGGATGATTCAGGTAGTGTCTGAATCGCAATTCTTTTTCATCATGGTTTTCCTTGTTTTAATTAGATTCAGAAAGAAGTGTTTGTGGCTCTTATGAGACTGCGTGTATAAAAAGACACACAACAGCTTCTATCGTGTCTTCACATGAGAAAAACAGAGCATTTCTGGGGAATTGTAACTTTGATGAAATGTCTCCTGTTGTGTAGCTTGCCACCCAAGTTTAACTTTGTGTCAAGAAAATTCAAGTTATTTTAGATAGCTCACTTCATTAGTTTAGCATGTTGCTATTTAGGGTTAATTGGAAAGATTGATCTGACTGGCAAATGAGACGTGCCACTTTCTATATAATGTTTCATCAACATGTGACGAGTGGTTTTCGAGGACAGAAGCACAGCTAGAGAGCTGATGGTTGGGTTCTTATAACTCTAAGGATTAAGGACAAGATGACCAATGTAAATATGAGAAATTCTAGGAGGAACCCAGCTATTAGCAGTGCTGTGTGATGGTTTTAGCACCTGTCTTTCACCTGAGTTTTAACTTGCGTGGTGCTGCTTTAAAATTCCCTTGGGAGGGAGGAGAAAAAACCTCCTCTCTGCCTTCTGCCGTTTCCCTTCCAGATGTATGCCCGGGGCAAACAGTGCCACGCATGGGGGAGAATCCCCGACTGTGCCGCCATGCCCTTTTGCTGCCATATGCGCCTCATGTTTCAGAGCACACGTGTGTACGCTGCACAGACACACACACACCCAACATACAAAGTTGACTTACTTATTCCACGCTTGTCTGAGCTTCTTAGCGCTGTACACTGTAAAGCGGTCTGTAATGAGAGGACAAGAACAAACAATTAAATTGGTGGTCTAACACCTGACATCTGGTTAGTACACACTCATCACATGACTTTAAAGTTACACACCCGTTGCACTGCTCTAAAACACCTAAAAAGCAGAGCACCAGTTGCAGATGCAGCAGTAAATCACTAAAAATTACGATCAAAAATCTGCCAATTTAGTGATGCATTCATTAATTGAGAAGATACATGACTTTCAGCATATTGCAACTCTCGGATTGTGTCAGGACCTGTATTTACATTGTTTAATTCACTAATTATTCTATTGTTTCATTTTTTGACACTGCGAATCCACCATCAAAAGAGTTCAGCAATAATCACATAAATTAATAATTATAATTTGAATTGCTTTATGCACTGCTGAGTAGCTTGTAGATTTCACACCAGGGATCAATGAAGTTTTATGATCTGATTTATTATCAATCTCATTCTGAAAACTAGTAATTATAGTTGTTAAATACATTTAGCGAAGTGCAATAGTTGCCTCTGAAATGTAGTGATGTCAAAGTACGAACTAGCAGAAAATGGAAACTTAGTTACCTTCCACTACTGTTTAACAGTCCTTTTTAAAGACTTTGGCCTTTATTTTTTTGTGCTGGTCACTCTGACATTATTTGAATATTCACTTTTATTTTGAAATTCCTTGAAAGGATTTTGACAATCATCATAGCCTTTTTATTTTTCCAAGTTGTGATAAAGTACCACCCACAATCAGGTCTTATAGGGAACTTGTATTTGTGTTATTATATATATAAAAAATTCTAATAAAATTCATCAGTACATGAACAAAAGATCATGGTGTGACGTTTATACATGATATGCAGGTATTGTTTTTACAGCCGAGAGTTGGTTATAAGTAACAGGTGTAAGTAATAACATTAATGGTGTGCTGTTCCTGTCCAAGAAAGCGGTGCCAGTGTGCTGGATCATTGTAAAGGAATGCAGCCATAATTAATGGAATTAATGACACCGGTGTTTTTCCTGCGTTGACAGAATATCTGCTGTGATAATGGTCTATTATTGACTGCAGTAATCCAATTATTTGAAATTGTGTTGTGTTATGTTATTAGCCAAATTGATGAGTGGTTTGATATAAAATCAGAAATGCTCTTGAGTAGTACTGTCTGAGCTATGAATGTCTGCTGCTGAGCCAGACCACATTAAATTGTCTGATTTTTGAGAGGAGTTTGGTGAGACAGTCTCTCCACACTTCCACAGCTATGTTTATTATATTGTGAGTGTCTGTGAGGCTCGCCATTCTCTTAATCTGAGCCAAAAGTGCCATGTGCACACACGGTCAGGCTGGGCTGCCAAACCAACCGGCTACCATGCAAGCTAGCCAGCCACCCAATGAGCTAGTCCACCCTCCCATACAGCCAGCTTAATCCTAGCAGCCAGCCACCCAGTGGTCTGTCAGAGTCGACCTTCAGCCTGCCAGCTAGCCGACAGTGGGTTGCTGTCACCCAGTTCAGTGCCAGGGCTGGCCTGAACTGACCACAGCTCCCCTGCTGACAGAGGTGAAGGCTGCCAGTCGGAGTACCCGCAAATAGATGGAGAGAGGGTGTGGAGGTTAAACTGAAACACTGTGAATTTCTTATTTTGTTTTATTCCCCTTGTGTACATACAAATACAAAATATTCATATGTAAATATAGAGGTGAAATAAAATATTTAAGGACATATAGATTTTTAAAACTGCTTCTTTTAAATGCTAACAAAACAATATGTATGTTACTTAGATCCCTGAAGAGCATCATACATGAGATTTTCAAATTAAGATATTTATAGATTGTTACACACATTATGTTAGAACCAAATTAAAATCTCTCATTTCTTTTGAATGTTTTTAAACATTAAAGCATTTGAAAAAGCCACTTCTTTAAGGAGGAACTGATTGTGTATGCAAATTACGTGTCTGGATTGTATTTGTCTGAGCCCTTGTGTGTTTGTTCTTGTACACAGGTCTCTCTTGGCAGTTGTTTCCCCCTTTGCTTTTATACAGTTTTGCTATAAAACTGTATATTAGATTTTAGAGCAGCTTTTTTTATGAATCTTGCCTGGCTGGGTACTCCTTCTGTTCAGCTTGCAAAACAAAACCGTTAAACTTAAATGAACTCAATTCCCCGCTTCAGCAAACAGTAATGAAAAATAAATCATTTTTGCAGATAACACTGGTCTAGCTTGGAATGTGGCGTAAAACGCCTGCCCTCACATCTCAGGGAGTAAGAGCAGAGTGGAGCGGAGGGAGAGAGCTGAAGCAAGATATGACGGGAAGTGAAGAAGTATCTGTGGAACCTTTTCATAACCACAAAAATGTTAAAAAAAAATAAGTGGCGCCTTCGCTCTGAGGTCAAGCCACACTCTCGTGTCTGAGATCCGAACTCCAGTGATGCACTGGGTGGACTGAAGAAGAAAAAAAAAAGACGGAAAGTTTTATACGTGTAGAAGTAATGGTGAAATTTGATGAATCATAACCAGACGAGTGATACAGTGCTTGAAATGTGAGCAGATATCAGTCAGCTCAGAGGAAACCGCTGCTGCTGTGGAAACTTGTCTCACAGGGAGGCTTCCAGACTGCTGCAATACTGCCATCTGCTGTTTACTCCAGCCACTGCAAGATGCTGGATTTGAATGTCTGACAAGCTCAATGAGCGCACTTAACACCTGTGAATGAACGTCATTCCAACCATACTGTAACATTCAGCAGAGCTTTATATTCTGTTGTATTGTTTGGTCATTCACACACTTAGATGCAGTTTTAAGCATCTAAGCACTTTTCCTTTACTCATCATTCTTCGTTCCCACAGTGTGTGTTGATAATATCATATTTAGTTCATGTGCGCTCTGAAGCTTTATGATGCTTTGTGAAGACCACAGAGTGGTTCACTTTGCCCGTATCATCTCTGGCACTTCCTGCATTTGTGGAAAGTACAGCCACAACAACATCAGATCTGCAGACGTCATATAAACAGATGCACTGCTTGGAGGCTGGCACCAGGCAAAGCTCTGTGTGTGTGTGTGTGTGTGTGTGTGTGTATGTGTGTGGCTCAGACAGCTGCACAGCTGTTCAACACAGTGTGTGAGAGGCTAACAAGAGCCAACTGTCGCCATGGCCACAGGACAAGAGATTACATTTGTATGTGTTGTGTGTGTGTATGTGACTGTAAGAGTCACCCCCGTTGGTCCCTAATTGGCCACTGGAGATCGGGGACCCGGTCACGCAGGTTTGTGATGCCTCACTGCCCCACACTTTTTCTCTAACACTCTCTAACCCATCCACGCCTGTCCTCTCCCCTCCACTCCAGTTCTCCTTCCCACCATCAGCTAACATTAATCTGCAGTCCCTCTATTCATGTTCCCTCTAAAAAGCCCTAATGAGCTCCCAGAGGGTCCGGCTACCCTGGCAGAGCTGCCACCCCCACTGCTGCTGCTGTATTAATGCAGTACAGGGAGTTTCTGGTACACTGTCCCACACTGAGTATATAAACACATGTGTACCTGATAGTAGACTGGCTCGGGTGCACACATTGAGCCTATGTCTCAGCTCAATGCTTTTTATTGTTATTGTTATTTTATGATATCATTTGGCACTAGCTCCTTTTAATAAAAAGGATTTTTTTTTTTTTTACTTTTGACATGTTCAACAATTATACTGTGAAAAATTCAATGTACAATACTATTTATAAATTACAGTACTGATAAAACTTCCTTTTTAGAACAACAAAAACATCTAACTCATCAGTTAGCAGAAGAAGATTCAATGCTTATTACACTGAGTAAAAAATGGCTCCATGCTATCAGGTTACCATAGCATGACCTTACTGTTAGGAACCACTTTATTAGCCACTTTATTTTTAGGAACATCTTATGTTGTTCTTTGCACATTTCTTCAAATGCTGAACCGAGTACTAAAATGACTCCATGCTAACACCGTACCATCCAGAACATGCTGACAGTATAGCTTATATATGCTAACTTGTTAGCATATATAAGCTATATCCAATTAAAAGAAGCCTCAGTGCTAACACTTTAGCATAATATACATACAGTGCTGTGTTGAGTAAAAATGGATCCAGAATAAGTGAACGCAAGCCCTATGCTAGCTAGTATGTATATGTAACGTTGTAGTGAATGAAAATGGACTCAATGCTAACACTTTAGCATAAACAGTACTGTGCTGAGTAAAAATAGGCTATTATGTGCTTTATCACATAATTGTTCATCATGCTAACACGTTATCATATTTGTCATTCACTGTTCTGAGCAAAAAAAGACACTTTACCATCCCCAATAATGAGTAACTGCAGGCCATGCAACCAGTTAGCATATATTAGCCATTTTAAATATAAAAGCTTCTGTATTAACACCTGAAAACATGGCTCCACGCTAACACCATGTGATTTCCCTTTGTCCTTGGTTAATTATGGTTCACATTAGTGAGGATTGAACAGATTAGTGAAGGTTTACAGCATGGATATTGTCACTGTGTATATTGGTACTTTATGACATGAAAGGTCTCACCTGGTTTGAAATGTGGCAAGGAGTTAACACCAGGCCAGGTATCCTCAGATGGGGTGCCGAGGACCTGAAGGAATACAAAATAATAAGAAGGATAATATTATTAATAAAGAGCAGGAAGTTAAAGGGTGAAGCATAATACAAATTTATTATCTAACTTTACAGAAATCTGGAGCATTTGTACTTTTTGTCAAATAAGCTATGGACCACAAAATCCTTAATATTATATATGTTCTGGTGAGTACTAGTTAGTACAACATGTGTAAATTAAGTGTTATTGATTATAAATATTCTTGCGTACTAATTCACTATAGGTAATTCTCTGATTAGAAGAGATTATCTGTTTGTAAGATTTGATCTATGATAATCTTGAAATTCGAGCACAAAGGCATCTCATTGCTTGAGACCAGTAATCACGATTAATATATCTTTTATGGAAATGCTGGCTGAGTTCACAAGCACGCTGCCTGGGTTTATGACGACAAAACCCAGAACAGCGGACATGCCTTTTACATGATCCATCACAGCTAAGCAGCGTAATAGTTTCCAGATTGCCCGGTTGTCCTTGATCTGCAGCACACTCCTACAGTGGAGTAACTGCTCAGAGTAAATTCTTAGATTTATAGGCTGCTTCTTGCTTTAGGACAATGCATGCAAACACTGGGTGGAGGTGTGTTGAAGGATCACTCGGATTAAATGTTTTCAGATGTTTCAGTTGGCACAACTAACAGACAAAGAAGAAAGAGGAATCAAAGTAAAAGTTCAAGGAATCCTGCTCCATCACAGCGGATCCAGGGAATTGCTCATACTCTTTTAGATTATTCTGTTTCTATAAGCCTTTGGAACCTTATGACCATCTCCCTGTTACAATGAATTTAACAGCTGACATTAGATCTCCACTCCTGTTAGCTTGAAAAGTACAGTGTGTGTTATACAACAACTCAATCTCGAATCAGAGAACGCAAGAGAATATGGTTTTTGTGGTTTAAAAATAAAGGCATTAATGAACCCATATGATTTAAATGTAACAAGAGGGACAGATGCTTGTTAAGCTTGTCTGCCTGTAGCTCACAAAACATGTCACTAGAGGGCAGTAAAGCACCACGAGGGACATCAGTAGGAGCAGGACATAGAGAGATAATAAAAAAGCCAGCTCAGCTCCTGAAGTTAAATTTTTAAAGTATTTTTAAAGTTAGTTTGTCTTAGAGAATACAATACGATTTTCAATACAGACAAAACATTAAGTCAGCCCCATTAAGTAAAGTCAAAGGACTGCAATAGTATAAAGGGGATTCTGTTTTCCACGATCAAAGCTGTTGCAGTACTGTTCTTAAAGAACAATCACTAATTTCCTACTAATCATTTCATGAGGTTCATCAAAATCATATACATACTGTAGATATATCTGTGCACACCCCTTCAGTTTTTGTTAATCTATTGTTGAGTGAATTTTAAATGGATAAAACTGCTGTTTCCTACAACAACAACACTACTTTTTTCCTACTAACAACCTTTGACAACTCCATAGCTTTCAGTTTATGAGGACAATGGGATTCATCTAAATATGGTATGAGCAAATCTGCAGTTTAAGAACATGTCATGACATTATTGATTGAGGTCCAATGTATTGAACTTCTTTTACCATCATGTAAAACCTTCTTTTTAGAAACCACATTTGTACTGTATAAGAGGAAATAACCAGCTAATCTCAAATCTCTCTGAATATTGTCTTTAAGCAGCAGAACATGATGGTAAATTTAACACACAATGAAGAAACACTGTAACTTCACAGCTAGAGTCAGCCTTTGACGGCACTTTATATTATATTATTTGTGCAGGCAAAATGTTAACACCCAAAATTTTGGCATGGAGCTTCAAGGTTGAGGGCTCTGCTTCTTAATGTGGCCCCATGGCTTGGCTGATGGCTGACCGCAGCCTTCTTCTGCGTCCTCTCCCTATATTCGTGTTGAGAGAGGATGGGTGGGGGTGGGTGTGTGTGGATGTTTGTTAGGGCACAGGATATACAGTGAAGAGGTGAACTGATGAAAGGGGACGTAAATGAAAAAGTCAGCCTCACAGATGAAGACAAGTGGCTAGGTGTCGTGTTGTACCCAACAGCTTGCACAAGCAGGATTGTGACAAGATGGCTTGTCTCCCACAGACACATGTGAACGGATGTAGTTTTTCAGGGGTGATGGGGGGGGTGCACGTGAGCGGATCTCAATGTTGCCCACAAAGCTGAATTCGGCTTGCATTATTGATGGAACAGTTCACAGGCCTTTGAAGTGAGGGAGGGGAGTGCTGAGTTGGGGGGGGTTGTGGCTGGTTATGAATGTCAGAGTCTTTATGAGGACATCAGAGGGGGAAGCAGAGTAGCAACAGTAGAGCTGGGGGTGTAGGAAAAAAAGTGGAATATGACCGCACACCCACACAGCAGCCATCAAACCGGCGATTTGTTACTCACTTAACAAAGCGGTTAAAGATTAAGAAATAAATGAAGAGAAATCACAGTGTGTCTTATACATTATGACTGTGCTGATTACTGCTCTGTATTCATAAAGTATGAGGTTACTAACATGTTATAATTATTTGCTTTGGACCTTTTCACCAGCACATTGGATAAAAAAATGAAACAATGACTAAAGCTACGTTGACATTACCTCCTAACCTTAAATCCAATCTGAGTGACTCAGATCAGATTTTTTTCATGGACATGTGATCAAACCAAATTAAAATGTAACAACAGTGACGAGTGGTTGGGAAATTAGAAAGGTACAAATTAGTTGGATATTTATGGAGAAGCTTCTGTTGACAAACTGAAAGGCAGATACAGTTCGTAGAACGGTTATATGAGGAAGATAAGTAAGTTTTTGACAAAACTGCTCAACTGTTGCACAAATGGCATTATTGTTATTACTATAAGCACAGGGCTCATTTCTGTTAAATCTGAGCATGTTTGGCAGTTTGGGACCTCGGCTGTCTTATTACCGGTAATACTGATCTGTAATCTCAATGTAGCCATAATGTATAATGCTTTTTAGTAATTCCTCAATTTCAGACAAAAAATACAGCAACATGGCATCAAAGTCAACATGTGGCTCATACAGTGAGAAGATAAAATACAATCAACACAGTCCAGTAGGACTAATGCGTCGACGTATTTGACAGGAGAGAGCTGTGCAATGCCAACATCTCGCTTAATACAAACTGTCATTTACTGAACACCAGTAACCAGTAGTCAACTGCTGTAATAGCTCTGCACTCCTTTAACATGGTTGGTCTCTCAATAGTTTATTAAAAACAGCTTTTATTTTTATCTGTTAAAACCTGGCACCTATGTATGTCACCTATCCTAATAGATATTGTTATGTTACCACATTTATCAGTGATTGATCCCCAACTGAACCATAACTACAGGTGTGATAACAACGGATAAAGGCTAGATAGTGATTTGGTAACACTCAAATTGTTAATGTTTACCACACCTAAAACAGCTTCTTGGTAATAAAGATTTTTGTTTCATTGCCAAAATAACAAAGAAATTAAACAGGTAAAACTGAAATTAGTGAATTCCAGAATGGATGTGAAATAAAAAAAATGGAAATGGAGGAAACATCATAATGGGTCTCTGCTGAAGTTGAATAACAACATAAGACTACTTCAAATCACGATTCTCAGCCATATTCAAGTTTTTTAACAAATGCCTAATTTGGTTGTTTTCACATGAGCACAATGTAGTCTCTCTCTCTCTTTAGCCTCTACATGGAAAAAAGCTTCCCACTGCTAAGACTAGTGAATTCCACCAGGTACAGATAGAGTAATGGATATATGAAACAGCATGCTGAAAGAAAGGACAGAGCAATCCATCAGAGAGGTCCACGTCTGTATTCACATGTGTGGAGGTATGGAGTGAGGGAGACACAGATCAGAGAGAGAAAGTCCTGACACACAGGAATGTCTGCGAGGTCGCAGGTCCTGACCCTGAACTCTGCACGAACATTTTGCTAGATGTACGTACTCACCCACCACCTCCCCCCTCTCCTCACCACCAGCCAATGTATGTTACAGACCACCCACCCAGCCTGACACGAACAGTATGTCTCAACTTCACACATGGCCCTCTCATTATACAGTCACTCTAGGTCCATAAGTAATGGAACAATAGAAATGAAGGTCTGCTTTAGGTGTAGACTGTCACTGCTAATGAAAGATTTGGTCAAAAGTACTGGAGAAATCATGTAGCAATGACAGTCACTTTTATACATAAACCACCAGCTTTAGAGCTTCACAATAGTACTAGCAGTAAGTTAACCACTGGTAAGCTTCAAAAGACCAGATTACACTAAAACATGCAGAGTTCTGGAGCAACATCCCATGGACAGATAAGACTTGATGAACTTGCACCTGAATAACGGGAAGAGAAAAAATTTGAGAATAAAATACACCACCTCATGTGTGAAGCATGGTGGAGGCAGTGTTCTGTTGTAGACATGCACTGTATGGCTGCCACTGGCTCCCTTTTGTTCACTGATGACATGGCTGATGACAGGATGAATACGCTCAGATTCAGCCAAATGCTTAAAAACTCACTGGACGAAGCTTCACAGTGCAGATGGACAACAAACAGAGGGATACTTTGAAAGCATCCCAAGACTTTTCATGCAGGAATTATGACCCCTTCAGTCAATATTTTTTCAATATATTTTTTTACTACCCTTTACACATGAAAAGAACAATTCAAATGAAATTTTTGTTAAACATGTAATTTTCATGAAGTTCTTTATATGTCCACTCAGCTGGACAGCATGCATTTGAGTTGTCAACCAAGAAAGTATCTATTTTAAATTTTAAATAACACTATGTTTGCAAAAACTATGAAAGAACATGTGTTATTACTTGTGTGAAAGATAACTGCATTTCTCACAACTGGCCAATAAAGGGCAACACATGGAACGGTGCACAAATGTCCACTGTGTTGGCTGATTTGCCACTACAGCAACAAAACACATGCATATAAAAGAAAATGGCTTCTGAATAGCTGTCCACTGTAGTGAACACCATGCATGAAAGGGTTAAAGCAGTGAAGGGGAATATTCTGTAAACATCTGACCTGAATCCAACTGAGCATAGATATCACTTGCTGAAGGCAAAACACCCCATGAGCAAAAAAGAACTGAAGACAGCTGCAGTAAAGACCTGGCAGAGCATTACCAGGGAAAAAAACCAAGCATCTGATGATGTGTGTGGGTTCCAGACTTCAGGCAGCCATTGAGTCCAAAGGATTTTCTTTGTGTTGAAACTGACAGAGTGCAATTTTTAATTTTATTAGTCTGTCCCAATATTTTGTCAAACCACAGTTAATGAATGGGATGCAAAATGCAAAAATTTACTCAGTGGTTTTATGTTTTTGTGGTTTTTATTCTGTTCCCCATGACTCTATGCACCTTTGGGGAGGTGCAGAGTATAACTTGCATTTGTTCCCTCACCAGTCACACCCTTAATCCACGAATGAGTACCAGCACTGACCGCAGTCACAGCTGTATCCAACCCCTGCCTCATCCACATTCCTACCTCTGCTCTCTCTTTGTCCTAACTTTGACCCCAGCCTTCATCTCATCTGCTCCAAAAACCCTCCCGTCCCACCCTCCACTGCTCTCCAACACTAAGCAGATTGGGGTCACCTCCAGGCAGGGGTCAAACGGATCAGAACCAGAGCCAAGTGGATCAGCTGTCTCCCCCTGCGAGCGGGTGGAATGCGTTCAGTAAGCCCCGACTATCCTGTCTGTGACATGAGCATCCATCTGCTGAAACCCAGACACAGCGGCTGTTGGTGAAATGGCATTATTTACTGCCCCCCCCCCCCCCAACTCACATGTGCACTGGCTTACTGTTCATAGCAGGAATACACTCTATATAATCAAGCTTCTCTGTAGAGAGCACCACGCCGTTCATGTTGTCTGAGGATACTATTATTATCACCATTTCCATCTCACAGAAAGTTAATGGCATAATTCCAATTCCAAAATTTCATATTTTTGAAATTTAATCCAATGGTACCAGTGGATACATCCATACAGTTTAAACAGGAACTGATAATAGTCAATTCATCATAGGTTTAATGGTGCAAATCTGCCGAATTGTAAATTAAACATAGGCTAAAAAACAAGGCTCAAATAGCCCACAAAACAGTGCATCCTACTGTTTACTGTTTACATCTCCTAAAGCTGAATGGAAACCTTAGATCTAAAACTTAGAACACCATCGCCCAAGTGGAAGTAAGACAAAAAAGAATAACAGAAGATACACAATCCATCCATTTATAATAAGCTTTTTTTCTTTAATAGATGCACTATTAATATTTCTCAGCAACAAACAGCAAATCTCCTGTGCTTCCCAGAGAATCAATTTTGGGAACACATTTTTGCACATGCTTGATTGAGGTTAACATAGGAGCAATGGCAAATTATAACGACAATGACAATTAGGACTTTTCCACTGCAGGAACTTACTGACCCGTAACTGAACTTTTCCCTCTTGGTGCAGATTCAGATTTTGTTTCCACCGTCAAGCTATGGGACACTTACACAGTAGTTGAAAACAGTTATGATAGCATTCACTTTATATTCCACTGTGCTACATTAGGCGCTGTTGCTGACCAGGTGTATCCACATGTGGCCAGGGTGTGGTAAAAGTTCATTTTTTGACAATATACTGCACTGGAGGGAAACTGTGACAGTGTAATGTGGTGGCAGGGCCTAAAGCCATTCATCAGAATGTGTTCTGCAGCATGGCAACAAGAATGTTAATGAAACGTGTAAACATCTTCATTACAGTAATGTCTGTGTTTAATGACCAGATAATTATGATCATGCAAAATTAGCCAATGTGTGGTGTAATAACTAGTTGTATGTACAGAACCTATTGTATTTTCTCATTATTTTTATTAATTTCTCTTCAACATGGCTGTCACTGTGATTGGCAGTGCTCATATTTCACCACAAACACCAGTGTTTTCAGTCGCACTAATATGAGGCAACTCGTTGTCTCTTAAGTAGAAGCACACACATGCACAAACACTCTCACCTCTGCCTGACAGGCTATTTTCCTGCAGATAGACCTGTCCGTATTCATACAGTTCCTCCAGCGAATGTAATCTTTCGTGTGGTGACAGCTAGTTACCCAGCTAGAGTTAGACTGGCCTCATCCAGCACAACGTTAACTCGCACAGACATTCAGTGTGAATTATAATGTGTGAGATGGAAGGGGGGGGGGGGCACAAAGCTATATTTACACCTATGTAAAGAAAATGCACAGACCCATACATACAGACTTGTATGTACAGTATGTGAATAACCACAGTTCTTTCATAACTAGACACCAGCACACCTCTGAAATACAGTACATTCACTCACTCATGCAGACTTGCACATGCAGTAGTGCAGGAATGGTGATAAGCCCAGGACATGGCACAACCTTAAAGCTGTCAAACATAATAACACTGTGTGTGTGTGTGTGTGTGTGTGTGTGTGTGTGTGTGTGTGTGTGTGTGTGGTATCAGAGGGAAATTGGCCCTGTGGAAATATCTGGTTTAACAAAGAAGAACAAAACAGAAAATCCATTTGATGAATATTTATGTATTGCTGATTTAGTGTTTAATTGTTAAAATGGAGAGGTTTAGCAAAGAAATGTCCCTGTCTTGACTTCTAAGTCAGTCCTGTCCCCTGAGAATTACATTTCTATACAGCAATTACATTTTAGTAGCAAATGCAATTATATAAAAATGATATCCTGATGCAACATATTTGTTTTGGATGGATGAAGGGTGTACTGTATAAAGAGTCAAACTGCAGGCTAGAGTTTGAAACCCTGCGTGAGGTTGGGTTTAGGCAAGAAAAAGCACTATTTTGGCAACCAAAAACTGTTGCCTGTGCATGTTTAACAGATATGTTCACTATCAATGTATTTGAAACTTACCATTTATGTTGTGAGCATGTGGCCAATATCTTCATAGAAGACATAAACGGGGAATTACATTACCCACAAAAACATATTCTTGTGACTGCAGTGGGGTTTGTATCCACTAGGATATGAACTATATTCCTTTCATATCCTATTATATTCGAGTTTATATACGTTGTGTTTGATCATGATGGAACTTGATGGGTGCACGTCACATGTATTACATCTGCATTACATTACAACATCAACACTTAGAGTACACTGAAAAAATACCTGTTGCCTGTTTTTTTTTTTTTCTTCTTTTCAGTTACTGTATGATAACATTGTTCTCAACAAAATAATAGCTGAGATCTGGGAACACATCTGGAGGTGTACACAAAGTACAGACAGACAGTACGCAAAGTAAAGATTAGGTGTGGTACATTTTCTTACAAAGCCAACAAAAAGACAGGTTGATGGAAATTTGCTATACAGGGCATGAACCAAGGCAAACACACATCCACGGGAGTTGAAAGTGTTATTATCCTGGGGTTTTATTAATCCTCTTCATTAATGTGCAGCACAGACAGTAAAATGAGAGAGATTGGAGGAGAATGACAGAGATAACTCGAGGCAGTGACAGTTGAGGCAGGCAGGTCCTCAAGGACCCCTGCCCTGCTTGCTTTGCAGTTATCTCTGCCCTACCCACGATTACCTGGATCAGGTGTGTTCAGTCAATCAGAAGCTGAAAGAAAAGGATAATAGGAGAAAAACTCTAAGCCATCTTGTGACATTCCAGCCCTGCAAACGTTGCCTCAAACGTGCCGACTCAACTGCTGGCAGGGTGCCTATGAAACAATGATGGAAGCTGACCTTTCGCTTTCTCTTCAAACAACATGGCCTTTAAGGTGCTTCTGACTGCGCATAATTCATCGACAGTGCCCTTCACGCCAGTCTCTCTCGGGCTGTGCATCCAAACTGTGACGTGTGTCACAGCCATGGCAGCAGATATACAGGGCTGCAGACCGGGCAGGATGGATAGAAATGTCAACATCGGGCTCACTCTGACAGGCCGGCTACGTTTGTGATTGCACGCTGCCTCGCCAAGCCGCATGCCTCCACATTTCCATATTCATCTAGCTTACCTCTGGCTGACAGCTGAATACACACTACACACAAAACACTGGATGCAATTTGAATGAGAAACAGTAAAAGCTCAGTTTGGTCCGTATGTCTTGGATTGTAGTTACTTGTATTCTTTGTTTAAACTATCAAGCACCAATCATGTCAATTAACCAAATCTGTATTTAAAATTTGACTCAATTGCAGTGAATGAACATCAGTTGCACCACATTATCTTCAGGTATTCAGTCTCTTTTTTAAGCCTGTTTCTCATGTCTGTCAACATTATTTGCATACATCAACCCTCCAGGGGATCCTCCATTATGCTGCCAGATAAAAAAAAAGAAAGAAAGAAAGAAAGAAATTCTGACCAAACTGGAAAGGCTCTGTGGGGAAGCAGTATGCAGCTGAGCCTCATCATCAGTTTGGCCAGCGGCCATCCCACTGTTAGCCCTCTTTCCTCACTTGTCCCGTCATGATAGGCCTTTTTGTCTGAGAGGGGAGTTGGGAGCCTCTTACAGATGTGGGTAGGGGGCCCCTCCTTCTCCCTTCCAGCATAAAAGACAATCAATAAGTATTTTTCTTCATCTCTTTCTCTCCTCCTGCTACAATTCTATGCCTGCCTGCAGGGCTTTCTCCACCTCTCCTCATCCCGTCATCCAAAACCCATCCATTGTCAGATGTGTATCTCCAGCCTTTCAGCCCAGAGGCCAAACATCAGTGAACACGCTTTGTTTCCATAGTTGACTTCTTCCCATGTCAAACCCCTTTCATACTCTCATCTCTGTAATTTTCTACATTAATTATTCAGGCCCTTCCAGCCAATGACTAAAAACCCATCACATCTCTGCCCTGCTATACTCCACTTCAATTAAGAGATTGGAGATGAAATGAAGTCGAGGGATGGCAGATCAGATGATTAAAGGATTCATGAGACATCACATTCACTGTAAAAGATTTATGTTAGCCATCCAAAGTGGAGATTGATACAAATATGTAATGACACCACATAGTGTTGTGATCATTTGGGATTTTGGTCCATGAAGATACAGGATGACAAAGGAGTGGGTTTTAGCTGGCACCGTACCTCTACACAAAGGGTACAGCTGCATGTCCTTACCCTCCAACAGCAGTGGAGCTTAGAGTACACTGTGGAATTTAAATGAGTCTTGACTGGTATTAATGGGCCTGATGTGTGTGTAGAAAACACACATTATTAGACTATAATCCTGTACTCATGCACAGGTAAAAGCAGGATGGAAGAAATGATTCATGCTGTTTATGCTACATTCTGACCCCGTCAACAGCATGCTGCATCTAAGGTTTATGTGTCAGGCGATTTTTGTACATCTCACAGAAATATGTTTCATTTCACACCTTATACACCAAAGTAAATACAATATATCCGTAGACAGATATACTGTTTCTCTATATCTGATAACGTGTTCCTCCATCCATCAGGCCCTCAGCTCTGGTGACTAGATTAGAAGCTGCTTCCTCTGCTGCTGCCATCCAGTGTGATCAATGCAGGAAAGCAGCTTTACTGTGCAACAAGAGCAATTACTGACACACAAACACTTCTTTCCTTGTGTGGACATTAGGTGTTTTTGCAAATGAGAATCTAAAAAGTAAAACATGACACTGGCTATTATGATGATAGCCATAGTAAGTGTTTCTTTTTGAACCATTGACTCATATTGGCAAATTAGAGAAACAGTAGTAAATATAATATAATATATTGCAATAATATATTGATATAAAGTTTCATCCCTTGGCCTGGGTCTTGAACCTCAACACTTGTCAGGGAGTACTGTTAATTTAACACTTGGCTGTAAGTCTTTGCCAAGTCCTGGACTCGTCAGTTACCTGACCTGAATGCATCTGGGCATGGATTTGGATTCATTTGCTGAAGGCAAAACACCCCCAAACAAGCAGGAAGTTAAGGCGGCTGGCAGAACACCACCAGGGAACAAACCCAGCATCTGGGGATGTCTGTGGGCTACAGACTTCAGGGAGTGATTGACTGCAAAGTATTTGCAACCGAATATTAAAACTAATCAATTCAATTATGATTAATTTATGAATTTGTTAGTTTATCCAAAAAACACTTTAAGCACATCTTGATTGTTCTATTTCATATCAGTGGTCATGCAGAGCCTAAATGGATGGTAAGTGTCCAAATAAATATAGCCCAAACTGTAGAAAGGGGTTTCTATTATGCAAAGCAAGTATCATGTTGGCATCATTATTGAAAATTTAGACCCTGAAGCAGTTGTACTCTGCAGCTGCAGTGTAGCAGGTTTTCTTCAGTGGTTGAAAAGCACATACTCATACAGACACATTGCACGCACACTGCAGCATCAGTGACTCACCAGGAATATCCTCTCCAGCTGGTCCTGGATGTCCTTCATCCCAGGAAAGGCAGCCACTCCTTGAATCATCTCAATGAAAATGCAGCCGACTCCCCTTGAAGAGAGAATAGCACATGATAAACCCACTTATTCAATACTGGTTTAACTAAAATATAACATAGTAAGATTGATGCACTCACCAAAAAACATTGATGATTAATGTGCTCTCTAATACTTTTCAACAGAACTTCTGTAAGACTTGGTTTTAGGGTTGAGTGTAGAGTCAGGTTTAAATTTGGATTAGGGTTGGGGTTAGACATTTAGTTGTGACAGGATAAGGGACTAGGTAATGCATTATGTCAATGAGTGTCCTCACAACTACAGAAACAACTGTGTGTGTGTGTGTGTTAGTGTGCGTAAACTGTTGTCAGAGCTCATTTGTCAAAGTGCTATTGTTTCCTGACAGCTTCACTCTCTGGCTCAGTGCTCGCTCCCTCTCTGAGCAGAAATGTGAGCGATGCAAGTAGAGAGAAAAAGACACAGAGAGAGAGAGAGAGAGAGAGAGGAGGGGAGGAGAGTGAGATTGAGAGCAGTTATCAGTAATTCATCCCTCAAAAATCCCCACATTCTTTCCATTTCAACATTCCCAAAGTCTGCTGGGAATGAAAATGCTCCATCGACACAGCTGTAAACTCAGCATCCAGTATTTCTACTGGAGCGTACAGAGCAGCTCTGATAGCTGAGGTGTGTGTGTGTGTGTGAGGAAGATCATAGAACGGCTTCAAAACAACACAAGATTTTGAAGAATACAAAAGACTTGCATAAACAGACCTTTTGGCCACTTGGAGACAGTGAAACAACAATTACATTTTATCAGCTTTAACCCATTAAATCCCAACAGTTACCATAGTGACCATAAAGAAATGTTTTAAGGTTGTAAAAAATGTTACTACATGATTTATCACTGTATTTCCAACAAATAAATCAATTCTCAATAAATATGTGCAGTATCACATGTTTAGTATAAATTGTCACATGACCAGAGATGTTTACTTTCTGGTTGCACCATGAGAAAAAGAGAAAAAGTATGTTCACATAAAGATAGGGCAAAGATCTTTAGTACACATCACCTTTAAGGTGTCTGGTATTGATATATGCATCTACATTCAGTTTGTTCAGTGTGGTCATAGAATGAGGAATGTTGATGGCAACAATAATGATGGGTGGGACAATACAGTGCATGTAGATACACACATAATTAAACACACGCAGTCCCCTCTAAAAGTATTGAAACGACAAGGCACCGAAGACAAGATCAAAAAATCTATCATAATGTTTGTTCATAGAGTACTGATCTTAGAGTACACTCCAAGTCTTAGAGCTTATATTATTCACTATTTCAATGACATATATTGTTAATACAAATTTTCTCTGTCTAGTCCTACTCACATCACTCACTGCAATTGCTGGCTCAGAACACACAGTATGTGTCTACAGTACAGTGTTTCATCTCTCATTAGACAGTGGTAGAGGTGCTGTGACTGTAAGATCTCAGTAAATCAGTCAGTCACTCGGGCTAGCTGCTCTCCTGGAGTTTTATCACACAGTAAATTATCCTCAGTAAATACAGGCCTGTTTGTTCACAGACAGTTAATGAAGCCTCCTGACGGCAGCAGACCGGGCTGAGAGGAGATTTGTGACACAACGGGAAAGCCTCTGCTGCACACAAACAACACATATATCTGAGGGGTTCACGCCGAAATACACAAGTGTGTGTCTTAACAAGTGTGTCACAGTGATTCCCCAAGATGCAACTCCAGGGTGGCATCCACTTACTTATGGTGTTGGTTATTCTAGGTATTCTAATTTCATGTTACATTTTCTTTGTCTCTTCCAAATGAGATACTTAAAAAACATAACATAGACGGACTTCAAATTCTACTTCATATTCATACACACAGCTTCCACTTTAGCTCCTTTTCTTCCCATATCACCGCCATGGTCATCGGCAGAGAGCTCCATTAGCTCATGTTTCTGGATACTGTACGCTGTGTCCCTTTGAGTCTGAGCATGTTCTGAAGTAATACTCTGCAGTTAAACATCTCTACTAGTATTTCATATTTGTTTTTTTTTCCTCAACAAAAACCATGAATAGATTATCACATACTCCTCCAAAATAACATTACCACTTTGATGAAGGAGAATTTACTGTAGCACTATTGTAGCATTTTTGCATTACTTTTAGATTTTAGCCATGATAAACTACAGTAACTGAGTTACGTTACTCCTTTGTACCATAGAGTTCTATTAATAAAAATGTGTCACTGAGCTGTACTCATGACATTGTCGTTCATTACAACTCAATCCATGCACACAGTCATGGTTAGGGCTGAATTACCAATCAGGTTCCAGATTGACCCCAAAAGTCCCAACTTCAGTAATAATGTGATTAGGGCCACGTAGTGTTATAGAATCACTTTATGCTCTGTACTTGACCTAACCCTAATCCCAGCCCACAGTCTTTCCCTGACCTTAAGCAGAAGCCTGAACCCAGCCATGAAAAACTTTAATGATGCTGAACGTAGTCGCAAAATGGAATCTTGTCCTGCAAGATCGGCTATTGAGGCAGATATTTTGGGAAAAATCTGTTGTATGTGTACCTTTGATGGATTCATTCATTATCAGTATTGTTGCGACTTGTCATGTACAGTACGTTAATAGTGAACATACGGTTGTTACGTTTGTAGAAAATTTAATACGGTTGCAACTACATACCAATACAAAAATGTATTTGTGATTGCAGTTTAGTTGTTTTTTATTGTGTTTATTTTATATTTTAACTTAACCCTGCCTAATCCTAAACCAGTTTCCTTTGTGCCTAAACTCTACCAGACCATGATGTTGTGCAACCCTGTCTCCTAAAAATTACGTTCTTATAGGACGAAACTGCATTCCAGATTACGTTTTCTTACAGGACGTATTTGCGTATTTGTATACAAACATAATTTTTAGGAGACAGGGCTGTGTTGTGATGATGACACTCAGCTGCCATTTTGGTGCTACTTTAAGATATGTCTACACATACTCATTTCCATGTCATTGCAAAGGGGTAACTTTAGCACAGGTATGAGATGTCTAAGGACTTACACAGCATCAGTATTTGATGCTGTTGGTTGAAAATGTTTTGAAACTACAAAGCTTTACTGTTTTAGGAAATTACTGAAAATTTTAACTACATACATTTATTTGTTAACTGTCTTTAAATATTTCGTTCTCCAGGGGGAATAAAGGGGGTTAGAGCTGAGTGTCATAAACAGGACAATGATTGGAGCCCAAATGGTTCAGGATTTTGAGGGAAATGCTTATATGAGTTATCAGTATATTTAAAAAAATCCAGTCTGACCAACATTCAATTTTGAAATAACAAATTTGTTATGTCAAAATTGAATGTTGGTGTAACAAATAACATAACAAATAACATAATACATGATTATTAAAGTAAGTGGGATTTGACTTTTGAAATGTATGTAGTGTACTTGAGTAGGACATTTTACAATGTCACAAAAAGCTGCAAAAGCTTTGTGACGGTCTTTCCTTGGAATTTCTTGACAATAAGAAAAATATAAAATGACACTACACCCTATTGTTTTATGTTGGAGATGCTTTGCAGTGCACCCAACCATAACTACATCTGTACATTAATCCATGCATGATCACAGTTGACTGATTTCACTGCTGGCTCTGATTGACAGATGTGTGAGAGCTGCTGCTTAGTGTCGTGCTAAGAAAAGTAAAAATGGAGCAGTTCCCCAACTGTGTCTATGACATCCTCCCTTTTCACAGATGGCAGCCTGTAACCTGTACGCTGCTGAGATGGATTCTCGTGGCAGGAAGACAGATCACCACCAACCTTTTGGTCCTGCCAGAAATACTTCTTCATGGAAGACTGCTTCTTAAGTGAGTGTATGTCGCAGGGTGACTCTCACTGGAGTGGAACAACACCCTGTGGATCTGCCCACCTGAAAATACCCTTGAAGCAGACACACTGTCCCTTTGCCTACAGGACCCCCAGAGCCCCAGCTGCTCTTTAATTGGATACTGCAGAGTGCAGCTGGGGTTCATGGGATGTCCCTGCTGACTGCCTGTCCAGACAGAAGGTTCAACAAGGCTAGGCTCATAGTCCAAACCCCAGTGTTGCTGGAAAGAAGATTCAGAGGTAAAGAACACTAGGTGGAGAATGATCAGTGTAGAAGGGGAAAGCAACCGCTCTACATCTATGGGACAGTCATTTTCAATTTCTTTCATTTACTGTGTGTGTGTCTCTAGCCTCAGATCCACACTGTCGGTGAGGGTGGGGAGTTGAGGGCTGTAACAGAAAGTCAAGGGTGACCGAGAAGACACAAACTATATATGAAGGAGAAATTCTGAGATTTGTACAAGAAACAGCAAATTGTAGGGAACACACCCTCAGGTTAGGGTGGGCTGCACACAAGTGAGATTTAATTGGTTTTTGTCTACTTCATGATTTATTTTCTGATTCCCCCCCGGAACACACAGATCTATATCTTAATGGGACCACCTGAAAAATAAATCAAGGATAAATTACACAATGAGTACGTGATGAGAGTATGAGGGAATATCAAGGTCAGAGGTTGGGAGAACCCACCATATGTCCAGGCAGGTGGAGTAGTCTGTTGATCCAAGCAGGACATCTGGAGGACGGTACCATAGGGTCACTACCTCGTTGGAGTAGGTATGGCTGGGGACCGACTTGGCCCTGGCCAGGCCTGAGGGGAACAACACACAGATGCAGAAATCATTATCATTGAGTGACCTTCACTGAAGAAAAAACAACCAGAGAAAAGCAGAGTTATTGTAGCAGGTGCTGTGACATGTGTTTAAAAAGACAATAACGTATAGATTGTGCACTAAATAAGATGAGATTTTAATGTCCTGAGCAGGGAACAATAAAGGACAATTCAAAATACAGCTAATAAATCTCAGAATTTTAATGAAACTCTTGAATAAAATACAATTTACAAAATCAAAAATGTCATCAAAATCTGAAGTTTTCATCACCTTGGAAGCATGGATGGGCTCAGCAGATTCCACAACTATCTGCCATTTCTTATAAATGATATAATCAAAAACTGAAGGAATTTATTTTCTCTGTGAATTTTGTTCATGCGATTGTTCCACATCAGATTCAATAAACTATCTTACAAGAATAGTTTGGATTTTTTGAAGCTGGTCTTAATACAATATTGAGGTGCTTATATGCAGGTGAAATTAGGTCTTGGTTGCTACAAGTGCCCCTCATTCCGAACAAAATGCACAAAGTTCAGCAGTGCACTAAATTAAATCGAGTCAGTGTTGTCTGAAATATTTTTTTATGTGTTTAGTAGAATGTCTAAAGCATGTATAAACTAAGTTACTCTGGAATATTTTCATCAAAGTAGATTTAGAGCTTGTCCATAACATGTGGGTTAGGGTGGTAGTCAAAATAGCATGTGCACCTTACATATTGCATGGGGACTTTGCATTTCCTATTCACATATG
>JAUMHL010000009.1:22728699-22750042 GCA_032362345.1 Sandelia bainsii
TTCATTTTTACACAACACATTACTAATGTTTTAACTTAGGAAGTGTTCAGAAATCAGTATTTGGTGGAATAACCCTGCTTTCATGCAGTGGTCTCTTAATTTTCATACAAAGAGCTGTATTTCTTCTAACTATAACCCTAAAACTAGATCTTATCCCTACAAGAGCTCTTAGTGTGAAGTGTCACAAGGTTAGCCATACAAGTACACACAGACACACATACTAGGTTTTTATGAACATACGTAAATGGGAGCATGAATGTATTGAGTAAATCTAGAGCTTTTTAAGTTTTAATATTTTTCCAAAATGGCTAAACTTTCTCCAGGATTCCTATTAAGAGCAGATCAGACTAAATGGTTCTTAAACTGTTAAAAAGACCAGAGGCAAATATACAATTACTGTACTATTCTTGCCATTACTATGCCAGAAGATAAGGCCCCTGTGCAAGGGCCCAATGCAATCCCACTATAAGTGATGGGACTGTGGGTGCCAGGGGCTTATGAGGGCACCAACAACATGTATCTTTTAGTACATTTTCGCAGTTGAACATGGAAAAGGACTTTTCCATTTACACGCAGATTCTGTGTTGGTTGTCTTCTACACTAACACACAGCACAGGATAAAATGAGCCATCGTGGAGCTCAACTTTTGTTTATTGTGTATCAGCATTTAGAAAATGGGGGATAACCACATTATGCTAAATATAGTATTTATTTGACAAATCATTTTTAGTATCAGTTATCCAAAGGAGGTGATGTGGAGCAGACGGTTAATAACCTGTTCATTTTAATACAAAAATATACATAAGAATCTACAAGAATCCAATGTTAGGACAGAGATTTTGGATTGTGTTACTTTTGACACTGTTGTTGAGAAGCCTATACATATTCATTCATTTATTTTAACCAATTACATACAAAGTCTAAAGTATGTAACCTTTGAATGTCTTTAGTGCTGTCAGCAATTTGTGCTGTCTACTGTGTGTGCACATATTGGTGTAGGTGGCAGCACACAGTGCCTACACAGAAAAATAACATTGTACTGAACTGTAGTGAACTGCTCACTAATTTACCACAATGACATTAAAGGTTAGGTATCATGATATAAATGGTTTGATAAAATATCTGTTTTATGGCATATAGTGTCATATCACCCAAACCATCTCTGGATAAAGACAGTTCCATTAAGCTTTTCTAATGTCAAAATAGTGAAAGTAATAAAACAGATTTGTTTGTAATTTGATTAAAACGTCTCTATATGATTAAGCCTTTCAGTAACTGTTATCACGCTGCCTCTGCCATTGCACCATTACACAGTGACAGAGAGGGTATTACTCAGCATTACTTCTACATTTCTGTCCTACTCGTACATTTACCAGACACACAGAAATAAGAGCATCATTGTCCATCCTACTCACCAAAGTCGGCTAGTTTGAGCTCCCCAGTATCACTGATGAGCAGGTTCTGTGGTTTCAGGTCACGGTGAAGAATGTACCTCTGGTGGATGTAGGACAGGCCTCTCAGTAACTGGAACAGGAACAGCTAGAAAACACAAGTGAACAAAGAGAAAGAAGTGTTTTTCACAATAGTAACTTTGACAAATTTCCATAAAAAAAAAAAAAAACACGACAATGACAGGTGTCAGAAGGAGGGTATATTGTCCCATCACACATGAATTCCATGAATATCAATTCTGCTTTAATACCTATCCTCCCATTTCTGTCTGCTTAAATCTACATGTCTCTGTTGGGTAACATTAAACTGAGCAGGTCTTAAGTGCAGATTGGTGTGGAAAAACCTATTTATTACCTGGGTAGGGTTTGACTTCACTCCAGTCTAAATGAGAACAGACATGAACCCCACATGTTATTTATAAATAGCTCAATGAAATGCTGTCTCTCTCACAAAGGCACCAAAATCAATACTGAGCCAGCAATCAAACAGATAGGACATTACAACGCCTGTTTGATTTCGCCGCTGAATTACTGGGAATTGCTGCATTGACTGGTCAGAGTGAAACTAAGTAGTAAATGAAACCGTCTATTCCTCTGGGTACACAAAACCTGGCTTTTGATATACGTTATCAAAAATTTCCTGGTCTTTCTTTTTAAATTGTGAATGTCTAGAAGTGCAAAAGAAGCGAGGGGGGGGAAGCAGAAATGTGTGGAGGTGTGATAGGCTTCACGGAAATCACACCAAACACACGGAGATGGGCAGGGAAGCTGCCTCCTTGTCATTTTCTGTGAAGGGCGGTGAATCAATTCAAAAAGCGTGACAGGATTGCTGGCAGCAGGGGGGCAGGAAGGAAGCTTGGCAGGAAAAGTTCAAATTACTTTTGATGAAATCAATGAATGAATTTAAAATCACTAAACTCTCCCAAGTCAGATGTTATTATATCAGTGCTCTTGGGAATGATTTCCATTCACAGTAATAGTAATCTTGGTTGGCAATTCTAATAGTCTAATAGTCATTTGACTGGCTGGTCTGTTAAGCTGGTGATGATTAACCTAGAAAGGTTTTGGGAATATAGGAAAGTTCACTATAAACAGAATACTAAATAACAATATTATCTTATAAAACCACCCAAGTTTCATACAAATAGCAGGATCTACACAACATAATTAGCAAGGATACAATATATCACACAGCAGGATCTTTAGTGATTTGTGTTGAATGAACTCTTTTGACTTCCGGAACACAATGGCTTTCCAGTGCTTTCATAGAAAGAACAGAACCAACTGGGGAGTAAGCTCATGGATATGCAGGCAGTGCCACACTTTTGTCATGGATTAGTGACTATGTAAGTATGACTAGTGAGACTAGTGAGTATGTCACACTTTACACCTGTGAGTCAGAAACTCGCTTTAGCTGCACAGGGGCACATTAAGGGGCAGTCCTGTAATCTTTCCTGTTCATGCTCTACAACTTGGACCTCATGTACAACACACATTCATGCCACCTGCAGATAACAGGATTATGACAGTTTTATTGAGTGGTTTGGGCTGAACAATCTTCACCTTAAAATGCCAAGACCAAGGAGTTGGTGATAGACTGGCACAGGAAAAAGACTCAACTTGACCGTGTCAGGGGGACTGATGTTGAGGTGGTTGTCTTCCACCCCAACTTTCTGCCTATCCTGACTTTGTTGCCACTCTTGCATCTCACTATTGCCAAATGTATTAAATAATAAACCTACCAGCCTACTGGTTAGTAGTAGGTGCTCCTCTGAACCGTAACTATGGGCAGGACAACTGACCAGTCAATAGCATGATAATAGTAAAATTGGCTGGGGACAAATACAGTGGTATCTCATCTTAATCCAAAGATTCCAGTTTCACTTTGACCCTCTACCTTTTGTTGAAATGATCACTTTTAGCTAACCTTTCTTGTGTTCGTTATCCTATCATTATGTTCATTGACATGTGAATTATAACTATAATATAATAACAGAATAAGTTTGACAAAACCTTATATGAAGTGGAAGTGCAGTAATTCACCACAAACTTCAAAGACAAATATAATAACAGCTAATTCATTCATTAAAAAAAACACTCATGAAAATGCATGAATGCACTTTTGATGACAAGTCAAAATGAATAAAGACTAAATTGCATTCAGATTTAAGTTTTTACAGTTATTAAACCCAGCCCCTCCACATGCCTACACAGCTCATAAACCCAAACTGCATCCACAAAACAAATGTAGTTTTTAATATATGCATTGTGCATGAACTGTATCTGCTGCATTCAAAAACAAGTATCAAGAACATCCAAAAACGTACCCCAAGCCAGAGCACCCCTGCACCTCCTGCAGATGTGTCAGTCAACAAATAATGAGGCGTGCGTGACCCAGCTCTCAATTTTACTCCGATTCCAGTTTTCCCCTCTCATTTCACTGGTCTCACTGATATTATAGTCTCAGCCAATTAAGCCGACTGAAGCACCGTGGAGTCCAATCAGGGACGGGCCCTGTCTGGCATCTGGAGTCAACGGGTCAACAGTTTACTATTCCTGCACTCGGCGGGCGAGAGATAAACTGCGGTGCAGAAAATTAAGCATGGAAAATGTGAGTTTATTCATGTATATCAAACACACTTCTGAAAAGCCTCGGTCTTGTTAGAAGTGCAAGTGAAGGGTAATAAATAGAAAAAAACACTTTTATTCTCTTCAGCCTGCTCTTTAATTCAGACATCAAACTAGAAGAAGCTTTTTCTTTCAACTGGAAACATCTCACTACAATTTGCATTCTAATACTTGGTAAAGTGAATTGCTGCAGACAGTTTCAGGAGGCTTTTCACAATAACAGTTTTGACAATTGTAATTATGCTAATACTCGGGATGGGCCAATTTTCAAGTTAAATTGTGTAGATCCTGTCAATAACTGACCAGATTTAAACTCAGACTCAGGATGGTCAGCTTTGAACATTTGGCTTGTTGAAACAACAGCATCTGCTTACCATGCAAGCTTACCCAAGTATAAAAAGTGACTATGAGATGTCCATCTGGTTAAATGTGTTGAAAGGAACCCTGCTGCCTAAGGTGTGAGCGCACCAATTATCCACTGGTGTGAGCGGAAAAATAAAGACAGGACAAAATGACAGTGACAAACAGAGCCAAATAATAAATTATAACCGTCTGTAGGGTAGTCAATAATGGACACAAGGAGATTGCGTAAAAGCACTGGTCTGGTCTGGTCTGTACTGCACATTGAAATGGGGTCTTGCTATAATCATTTCTCCTGTTCATACTGGCCACAAAGAGAAACTCGGCATTGCCGTCATTCGAGATCTGCATATTGCGAAACGGGTCCAGGTTCCATGGTTACAATTACACTACATTAATAATGCCAATTTAATCATTTAAACAGTAACTTGAATGTTCCTAAACACAGAAACTCTGGAGACAAGTAACAATACAACTATTGTTCAACTAAAAATGTGTATCCACGTACATCACTGCCCATTGCTGTGGAGAAGATGCTGACTGGATGGTGCTATATCTTTCAAAATCCACCCCTCCCATTTTATTGCAAGCTTTTTATTATAAGCGCTGGAGGCCAAGTTCAGATGAGCATAGTGAAGTCATTGGGGTATTTACTCCAGCCTCACTCAAGACATTATAAAACTGTTTTCTCAGGTTGAATAGATTCCCTCATGATAAACCTCATTCAAGTCTACTTCACACTGTTATACAGTAGCTGCCTAGCAACAGAATGATAATCTTAGTGATTGGATGTTTCCCACTGCAATGCGCTCTGGGACTTGGCTTCCCTCCCCAGAAATGTTTAAGTATACTGTGTTGTATTTTTTTAATGCAGTGTCTTCCTTTGTATTTTCACAGGTGAATTTGATATATTTCATGTAACTGCTGGGAATTCTCCAATTGGCTTTCACACAACATCATATATGGATCCCTGTCCATCTGAAGTCTAACACACACACACACACACACACACACACACGTGAACCCACATCAGATGTGACCAACAAGAAGCTGTATCACATCAAGTGAATTCTTCTGCAGTAAAACTTAGCTGATCACATCATAAATGAGAAAATACTGTGTAGTCCCTTCATTGAAGACAAAAACAACCCTGCAGTATTTCTTGTGCAAGTGTGAGAGAGAGTCGCTGTCTAATCATCATGCATTATTGGTTCAAAACTGCAGGAGAAATAAGCTGTGTGATCATAGTTAAATCAGCCATTAACATAATCTATCACCCGGGGAGTGACCCTACAGCCTGAACAACAATCCATCATCAGCACACCAATAAACACACCACCATTTTTCTAATGATGAAATACTCATTGCCATCACACCCAAGGCAAGCAAAGCTCTCCATCAAGATAAGCATTATGAAAAAAATGTGTGGGTTAGATTGGCTCTGTGTTATCTATTAGTAAAATGTAGTGGAGTTTGGATCCTTTGTCCGATATTCAATGTGCAACAAAGCGTGAGGCGATGTATCAAAGTGACAGGAACACACTGTGGTTCCTATAGTTTGACTAGGACAAATACAAAGCAAAGCAGAGCAGAACACATTAGAAAAAGAACGATACTGGTTTTAATGAGATATAAAACACAATATGCTAACAAGCTTTAAGATACTTTAAGGTGTTTTAACCATGACTGTGTTTTTATTGTAACTGTGACAACAAATGTGCTGTAAAATTAAGTACATACTTATTTTAACCTAAATTATGATAACCAAGTTTTCTCCCTGAATATAACCAAACTGTGATGGTTCCATAATCGTAATTGGCTGTTTATGATTGTTTCCATGACTTTTATAAGGTCTGACACACCAGCTGCCACTAGTCTGCTAGTTCAACAGACACCTGCAACCACAAAGGTGCCATTTCAGGAGATGCTCCAATGGGACATACAGGAGGGTAGGGATAAACAACACATAAGGTTGTATAGGTTGGACTTAGAGGACAAGTCAGACGGCCACTACATCTTTAGAAATCATTCTAAGACTATGGGTATCTATGAGGACTTCAATGAGTTGTTGGAATATTCTGCTCTTGACTAAAGCACTGAGCAGGGAGTGTGAGAAACATTTTAAAACATACAGCTGACAGACTAAACAAGACTTTTTAAGCTGAATTATAAACTAAGTTGTCTGAACGTGCATTTACTACCTTTTATCTACCTTTTCTTACATCCTAAAACAACTGCATTGCTAAACGATTTTTGTTGTAGATATTTCATTCTGACACAAACAGTCCTCCAACTCAAAGTCATATGCTTTCTATTCCCAGCTATCCATCCTTACCAGGTACATTTAGGTCTTTTTTGGGGGGATTTGAACAGCATTTTCTTTGGTAAGGACAGTCTTGTGCTACGTACTGATGGACCGAGAGACTGATCGCCAACAAACAGACTGGCATTGTGAAATGTAGGTACTATATATTTGAGCTCAAACTAGGAATTTAAGTTAAAATATTTGAAAAAGACTTGGGGATTTAAAGTGCAGCTCAGAACACACACCTTTTGGATTCACTGACAAACCTCCAAAACTGCATTTTGCTGAAATAAGTAAAAGTGATAAAATCAGTGAAGGGGAGCTAAAATGAAGGAGTGTTAAATGGAGTGAAAGAAGCCACCATCTGCCAGCAGGCATGGAAAGAGCCCTTATCTTTTCCACTAAGCATCTGTACAGTGTTGTTAAGGTGCTGAATCAAGAGAGAGCATCGACCTGCACTGTGGCACTGGCCACTGTGGACCATAAAGTTCCAGACATGGCTAGAATTGTCTTTGGCTTATGTTTTAATGAGCAGCTGTGTTGTATTGCGGGGCGTCTATGTGTAAATATAGGACAAGTGAAACCCCACTGCACAGACCGTAGAACGACATGTCCCATGTGTCTTTGATGTCACTCATATGTTTCTATGGACATGTTTTGAAGTCTGAATTTATTTCCTGCAGCTTGGCGCTTTCTAAAACCACAAAATCAGTATTTACTCAAAATGTAGGCTGGATGGAGAGAGGACGAGCAAGCAGCAACCACCGAAGCAGACTGATAGGATGAGAAATCTGTCAATGAAGGAAACACACCCAAAAACATACTTCTCTATAAGCTTTAACAGAGATTGCAGAAAACTAATTCAGCACTACCTCCAGGGTTTTTGGAAAGCTTAGGGTTTCAGAGTCTTGTCCGAGGCACTTTGACAAATGGCCAGGAGGAGTCGGGCCACAAACCGACAACCCTAGAGTTGATAGGCAACCACTCTACCAAATGAGCTACTGCTGTCCCTGTTCTGACATGTAAAATAACCAAGAAATATTTACGTTTCTGCACAGAAATCAAACTGAAGCTAATTTGTTGCACTGACTAGGTTGACTCCTTGTGTGCAAAAGGTCAGATCCCCTTGAGTTATATGTCTTCCACTGAAGCACAGATGACACTCAGGTGGATTTGATATACTCATCAAATGCTTCTTCAAGTAAATCAACTTGCAGCCATTGCTGTTCATACAGTATGGCTGTGACTGAGGCTATTTGCTGTGGAAAACTAACCACCTTTTAAGCAAGTAGAGTCGAGTTGGGATGAGATGGTACCGCGTGGTGGAAAAACGCTGCTAGAAAGGTCCTTGTTTTTGAAAGAAAAGCAGATTTTATGACATAAAATTGATCAGAAATACAATGTAGACATTATTAATGTTGTAAATGACTACTATACCTTTAAATGGTTGAGCAGCATGGAAATGCCTAACATAGGTTAATTACTTAATTACCTACCTAAATATAACTATTAAAAAAATACCATTATTGACAGAATACAGGGTCTAATATTTGTTGCTTGGTGCTAATTGCTGTAAAATTTATCTACAGGAAGGTACAGAGCAGACTCTTCTTCTTGAGGAAGCTTAAGTCCTTTAATGTGTGCAACTAGATGTTGCAGATCTTTTACCAGTCTGTTGTAGACAGTGCAGTATTCTTTGCTGCTGTCTGCTGGGGCAGCAGCATCAGAGCCAGTGACACCAACAAACTGAACAAACTGATCAGGAAGGCTGGCTCTGTGCTGGGGATTTCACCGGAACCCTTAGAGCAGGTGGTGGAGAGCAGGGCTGCTAAAGTGCTAATGTATAAATCTACTGTATCTACTGTATCTAATTCAACAGTAGGCATTTTCCAATCAGGACTAAAATCAGTAAACTAAAGAGAAAATGGTTTAGTTATTTGTTTAATTATGCTCTAGAGTCACCATTAGTCAGATACTTGCTGTGATCGCCTGACCTTGATACTGACATGACACTGATGACAAAAGTCCTATCAAGAGCTTCCCCTCTAATGTGATTGTAAGAATAATTGCTAGCTGTCATTTGGCTTGTAGACATGGCTTGTGGGTGTTGGTTACCCATTGCTCTATGGAGATGTCACTGAGACACGGCCCTTCAGCTGACTGCATATAATCTAATAAGAAGAGCACTTCAGCAGCAGACTGGATGAGGTAATGCTCACTTGTGTTCAATTACAGCACCTACCAGCAAACTGCACTGAAGTGAATGGGGTGAGAAAAGTCAATGGTGCCATGCAAAAAGACAGTTTTTGATATATTTTTTACTCCAAATGTTCAAGTTCAAGCAGAAACTTCAGTACATTTTGAACTGCAGGAACACACACACACACACACACACACACACAGCTGGCTCTCTGGTTCTTGACCAATAATTACATTAGCACTGGGCGTCTGAGTGTATGTCTCTCTAAATGTTAATTTGATCTAGCACCAGTGGAGGCACTAATAGCTTTTATGTTGCTGATTACTAAATAGGACGATGCCTGAGTGTTTTAAGATTGACTTCTCACAGTCAATCACAAAACACATTAATAACAGACATTAACCCTTTTAATTCTGCCTATGTTCAGGTCTACAGGCTTTTGTTTGAATTGAACATAAACTTCGTATTTCCAAAAGAAATGGTCTGTTCATACACTGTAAAATTCAATTTGATGCACCATGTGTAGTTGTGGGTGAAGCTGGATGCAGGAACATAAACTTGCATATACTGATTATAATTATTCATATTTATGGAATATTTGCTGTATAATTATTGGCTAAAAAGACTACACTGCAGAAAATATGGTATAGTCCCTTAGTCTCCTGTAGTATTTTTTAACAACAGGGAGGTAGTGTGAAAACATGTATGGTATAAATAGTAGTTTCAAGAGTGACATATGTTCAGTCTGACCTAATGTAAAGGCTGTAAAATACAACACCAACCTAGAGTCCCATTTGATAGTATGAAAAGCCCCCTGCACGTCCACGCAGCCGTCATACTTACAATACATTTCCTAATAAAGCCTCATCTCAGGTCAGTGTGAGTTTGTACAAGCTTTTCTCTCAACCATCTTTTAGTTTTGTTGTACTTGTTATAGAGGGACAACAACTTTTATCATTATTATTAGTACATAAAATTCACTGACATTAGGGAACTGTAGTTCCACCCAACTTTCAACTGACCATAGGTCTTAGAAACCAGAGTGATTCCTGTATTTCTTGGAGTAAAATAAATTTTACCAGATGATGAGATAGAGGGTCAGAGGATCAACGCCATTACAATTTATCATTATAATTACAATTTATCCTGTGAGGACAAAAATGCATGTCATTTCATACTAATCCTTCCAGTAGTTCTATAAATATTTCAATAAAAACAATCACCAAAGTTAATAGGACACATGGTCTAAGCATCATAATTATTATTATTTGTATCTTATCTTGTGCCAGTCCATTCAGTAGATTCTGGGACATTTCACAGTATAAAATGTGACCTGCTGGTGGCAGTGCGGGAAAAGTTGCACTAAATTTCAAACCATATGCTATAGGTGGTAAGATATTTCAGTTACTAAGCCTCTAACAGACATTATCGCCCCTGGGGCCATGCCACCAGCATGACCAAAAATCAGAACAGTAGGGGATCACTTGAGCTGATTCGGAAATGTATTTTGACTGCAAGTGAGAACTGAAAGTGGAACACACCAGTCTGTGCTGCATTTGCCCAGCTTATCATACAGTTCTCTTTTTCACTTCAAATAAAGACTGCCACCTGCTCTTGAGTCAAAGCATTAGGCTACTGTATATATGATGTCTTTTACAATCTTTGGGGCCGTAAACTACATTACAGTTTGATTCTGCTGGCAATCAGGCACATAAAAGCTCCAATATTTGCTGTTAACTTCACCTTTTCCTGAACAATACCTAAATCAATGTGATGGATTATTACAGTCCAGTCACTGTATTCATGCTGGCTTGTTCAGTGCACTCTCTATTACATGGCTGCACAGGAACAAAGCAACACAAGCCCCATCGACAGATTAGAGATCACAACTCAGACATTTCGCCATTAAGTAACAAAGTCAGCAGGAGCCAAGCAACACCTCACTCTGCTCTCTCGCAGTAATCCTAAATTATTCATGTGAATCTCAACGGGGCTGCTGCGAGCAGGAAAAATCACATATTACTTATGTAAATCCTCGCTGGCGAAAGGTATGAGTTATTACATAACAAATGTAGCATGAACTGTCACCTTGTGGTGCATATTAACACCTCCCACCAACAACCAACACCACGATGGGGCCTCGTTCACTCCATCATTGCTTGTTGATACCTGTTATGGTAGCAGCGCCTTCCTGATAAGCGGGGCGTTCACTTAGGTTACAGAGAGGAAAAACCAGCTTCAGCTTCAAGAGTACTGAAGTATGTACTGGAGTGGGGTGTTACAAGTACTCCGACTACTCCGTTCAGCTTCGACTACTGCAGAGGCACCTGTCAAACCAACATGTTGACACTGTCTATGCTGTTATACGCACAACAATGTATGTCCCATAACAGTGATAAATGTCATGCAAAAATGTTAATAGCAGGTTCACTGGAAAGTCACCAAATCCAAAATAATACAAATTATATTAAGTTTAGCATATTAACAATGCTAAATATATTCATTAAATATATTTAGCATAATAAATCATAATAAAAAAATCACAATATAAAAATAATGCATTTCTCATTTAGGCTTCTTGATGTTGTATACAGTATATTGGTTAAATAACTGTATATACTAATGATATATTATACTGTGTTAAACTGATCAGGAAAGTAATAAATTACATTTACTCTTGTCACTGTAATGAAGTAGATCTTTTGTGTACTTTTACTTAATTGTGTTTATTTTCAAGTATTTTACATTGCTATAAATTAACTGTGCTGCAAAATGACGTGATCTCCTCCCAAAACAGTCGGTTGCTCGGTAAAGATAATGTGCCACCCATGAGAGCAGTAGAGCAAAGAAATGAACACACAACAACTAGATGCAGACCTACATATCTGAATCCTAAATGCAAAATTCCAAAAAGGCAACAGCTTAATTATTTAGTTTAATGTTGAGTACCTTACAGAAAATCACTGTAAGGCACTTACGTACATGCATTTTGCATTATTTCACAAAATGTTAGATTAACAACAGCGTGTCACATGACAGTTCCTTGATTCATCATTCCTTCTCAACATCCTGCGCTTCTAGTCGAATAGCTGGTGTTATAGGCTACTTGAGCTTGTTGTTGACCTAGCATTCTCAGTCAAGTACTGCAGCTGCCTGTAAGTCTCCCTACAACAGAAAACAGTAATCCAAAGTAAAAGTGAGGCTCTGGAAATTCACAATCAAGTAATTTGTTGGGAACCACCAAAAATAAAAATAAAAACTAAAGTAAATTTAAAATTTGTTACTTTTATTCAAGTAGATTTTAAAATTGTACTTTTACTTGAGTACAGTTTCACCTTACACTTCAGTAAAATAACGTAGTTATAACGTAGATACACATCTGACTGTGATGAGGTTCATGACATCAGTAGCTGAGTGGAAAATGGACAACCAATGGAGCCAATGTTTTCCTCACAGGCACAATCAAACGCACATAAATCATTTGCCGTAATATTAACGCTATAAGCTCTTATTGTTTGGTTGCCGCTCTGGTTTGTTTCCTCATGGACTGATAAAAACACACATGTGCAGGGTTGCCTGTGCTACTATACTACTGCACACAGTTAAAGTGAAAGTGACAAACTGAGGTGAGGTTCCCACATATTTTGGTTTGTGACCACACAGGTTGGGTGCGAATGTTGATCCATGAGCATTTCACTGTGGCTGTGACAGCTGCCTGTTCACAATGGAGACATCATTTTTATCTAGGAATCATACTTTTAGACTCTTAAGACGCTGTGTTCATTGTGCTACAATAATTATACATACTGTACCTTCACGTTGTCTGGATGGAGTCCCCCAGGGTGTTTGTCCATGTACTGACACAGGTCTGTGTGCTGTAAAATGAAAGCAATACGGCACCATGTTAATATCGTAACATTTGAAAGTCATGGAAAAGATAGAAGACAAAAACATCCTTCCAAAAATAAAAAGTAGCTTTTTTGTCCATGCAGTGCATTTCTGTCCTGCAGGAAGATAAAACTGAATCATTTTATGGCAGCACTGACCATCTGAGATGTGAGGTGATTTGTTTAAAAGCTGACATAGTTTCTATTAGATAGCCTCCATACACTGACTCATACAACATGCATGCAGTGTTACGCTCGCCTGCCCTTCACCTCTGTATTTTGTTAGCTAGATTGAGCACGGAGGAGGCAGCGCCTCTGCAAATCAAACTGGTATTTACAATATCAACAACCTCCCACTTGCTGTACACACCAGCAGTCTCCTCTGCTGAATAATTCAGATAGATGCTCCAGCGTGGACGTGGCTGTCCGTCTTAGTTAAAACCTGCTCCCTATCTCTGTTTCCATCTTCTTGCTGTTAATTTCACCTCTATCTCTCAGTAATACATTTCATTGCTCTTGCTCAATTCTCTGTTCCCTCTTTCAATGCATTTCACCCTCCTCCTGTCAATCACCATTAGCTTGGAGAGGAGAACAATAGACTGATTTTCTGCTTGAACTGGTCCATGTATGTAAAATAACACAGCGTTATTTCAGCACTGAGGACAAGATTATATGAACACATTTTCACAGCTTGGAATTAACCATTTTAGTCAAATAATAAAACCACCAGAATAAATTCACAAGTGAAAAAGAAAGTAAATGCAAATCTCATTTTGACAAGAGTTGCATCTACCAACAGGGGGCATCGCACTGTCTCATTAAATGAGGTGGTGATGGAACGCTGAATAAGCTTGTTCTGGTTGAGGGATTTGGCCTCGCTCTGCATTTCAGGATCAGAGGTGGACCTGAATATAAATGTGATCATCAAAAGTTGGTTGTCAGCTGGTACATCTGCAACGAGATACATCGAGGACCAGGACTGTTCTGAAAGCGAGTAGATTCAGTGTTACCCAGCAGCACTTCTGCATAGAAGCTGAGCTGTGAAGACCTTTCTAAAATTAGCTGGAAAAGACATATCTGGATTAAGGTTTAAGGTGACCAGTATTCCAGGTGACCAGTGGAACTCAGATCACATGTAGCATTACCTACATAGTGCTCTTTAGCTGGGAAACCAGTGGGAGCCATTTGACCAATACTGAATTTTTGTCATAGTGATTTATTTTTCCAAGGTTGCACTCAGTATTAAGGTTGGGAGTTAATTATCATTTTAACTAGAATGTGTTCTACTTACTTACTGGTAAGTAAGTAACTAAATTATTCAATTTATCTACGGCCAATTCCAACCACAAAGGACCACAGCCCTGCTTGTTTTCCAACTATCCCTGCCCACTCACTGCTGATGACCTGGATCAAGTGTGTTCAATCAATCAGAAGCTGGAAAATACCAATTCAATTTGTCTTCCCCCACTCAACCATCACCTTCCAGCTTTTGATAAAGAAGTTAAAATAAGTTTAAGAAGTTAAATAGCTTAATTTGGGAGCTAATCTAAAATTAAATCAACTTGACCAAGACATGCATTGTGCAGGATGTCCTTTTCAGTGGACAATCTATGTAATGAAGACAGTGTTTGTAACTTGAGTCAAACACGTTTGGCAGTACAGTACTGAAACAACTAACCTTAACAACTTAAGGTGCTATTTGGTGAAAATGTAAACAATTAGGTGCAAAACCCAGTAAAATAGTTTAACTTAACTGAAGTGTCCTTAAAATACCCAGTACTCATACCGACCGAAATATAAGACCTATAAATACACCTCAGTTTTAATACTGTCCATGCAGACCAGCAAAGGGCATCCCAATTCCTCATATACAGCATTTGAGTTGTTAACTGCAGTCAGTACTTCCTGGTAGAAAGTATTTTGTGGAATCAATAACTATGTTTTCTATTGTCAAGCTTATTGAACTTAAATTTTCTATTTTTTATTGGCAGAATTTTAGTTGTTCCTACTCAGTATTTTAATTTGAAATGAGGATTTGAATGAGTTTGTTCAGATCATTGAATTATGTTTTAAAGAAACAAAACTAGTTTATTAGTAGACTTCCCAGCATGCATTGTTGGGCTTGAGTTAAAGCTTTCTACACTCTTTTTTTTATAGTTTGAGGAAAACAGACATAATGGAAACCTGCTGTGTGTTTTTAATACATGTTAAATTAAGTCGTGCTTGTTGCTTTTTAATTAAAACAATGACCACAATGAAAGTTAGTGTTGAATTCTAATTAAATTGACGTATAAGTGTGTATGGTGTAAGTTTAAAAACTACCTGAGTAATTTAATAAATTTACTCAACTAAAGTGAGAAAATAGTTCGCACAACATGACATTTTTAATGCAGATTTGATTGTGTTGTGAAAAAATGTCACTTGACGTAAAATGTCAAGGCAGACCTTTCATACATATATTTTTAAGTTGAAACACTAGTAGTAAAAATCTTCTCTATAGGTCATAAATACACCAGTAATAAAAATAGTTCTTGGTGTCACTTGATGGGACTGTTATAGAAACATAATGACAATCCAATAAAATGGCCACCTGGCTTCCTATTGTGGCCACAGACAGACCAGGCTCTGATGGTTCTGGCTGCCATCCTTTAGCGCTGAGCAAACAGTGGAAAAAGCCCAGACAGCTTTAACATTCTTCCAGCGCCCTATAAACACGAGTATGCCAATCAAAATATCCCCAACTCAGGTTTCTTTAGGCTTTAGGTATTAAAAACTGTAACTGAATCAGCGAGAACTCACTGAGGTCAAATCAATCAAACTAAAGGCACCAACATCAGCACTGACCTCGGTTTCCCTTTAAATCTTTGGTTTCTTTTCCTTCTGAACTAACTCTAAAAACAGATTCGCAGCCTAATTTCAGACCTCTCAGGCCTGCCCACAAAAAGGTCCAGATGGGCGAATTGAGTGTGGCAGAGTGCAGACTCACCACATATTCAAAGACTAGAGTCAGGGTTTCCTTGGTGTGGATGATGTCATGAAGGAGCACGATGTTGGCGTGCTTCAGGCCTTTCAGAAGAGATGCTGCAGAGACAAAACGCAGAGTTGATACCTGTTATTATCTATGCCCTCATTAGCTGCATCATCAGAATGCACCACAGGCCCTCTGCAAGGCTCACTACATTGAGAGGATTAAAAACAAGATTAAAACAGAAGGAGAAAGCACAGGGTGGATTTACTGCTGGAAGTTCTCACGCTCATTTGACAACATGTTTATGATGTAACAAACATTGTTAAGGAGTACAGCAGTGAGATGATGCCTTGAGGAGACGATCAAATCGCCCGTTACTTTACTCGCAAAGCTTACAGGGTCTTACTGAGGAGGCTGGGTGTGATCAGCACATTCTGGGACACACTTGCTAAGACTTTCACACGTGATTTTCTCCATCTGAGTCACACTTTGAGTACATCGAGTACAAATAATACAGAGAGATATGATCAGTCTGGAGGATTGTGCAGTCAGCTGGATTTACAGGGGTGTATAGGGGTTTTGCACAGTGGGGGGGCTGTGGTGGTGGTTGATCTCATTATCTAAAGACTGATTCTTCTCACTTGCCCCCATGGACTTGACTTGCCTCATAAGATTAAGTCCTGCTCCTTTCACAATTAATATAACTTGACCTGTTAGATCTTTCTTTCAACTAATGTTTTTTCCCCCTTTCTCTTAATTTTCACAGAAGTTTACTTTAAGCACTGGTACCAACAAGAATAAGTACATTACAGACTACTAACTAATGACTACTGACTGTTCAAACTGAAAAATGGGGTTTAACTAAACACAATAAGGACAAATGACTCCACCTGAATGTTTAAATCCTTTTGTATCACGATATTTTCATCAGCAATAGATGTCTAAATAATTGTGTCAAGGTTTCACTTGAAGCTTTGTAAACAATTTGGAATGCCATGTCTCTTCATCACATAAAATTTTTCCACAAGGCACTGGAAAGTTTTTGGTATTTTTCTTTTCCAGGACTTCAGGTCCAGGAACCTTCCTGTGGGTAAAAGTCCCTTTGAGGGAACTGTGATGTGCATTTGTACAGCAGGTCAAAGACCAGGGAATATTAAGCAAATTCTCATGTATCAATAGCACGATGGTCGGTTGCTTTTTACAGTTACAACAGGTTTTTAAAAATGTCAGGTGTCTAAACTGCTACAGTTGACCAATTAGCAACGATCAACACTTCAAGCCCCACCCCAATAGTTCCTGGACCTTCAGAAAGTACTAACCCCTGACCAGGGACATTTCTGTAACTAAATTTAGACACTGGTTCCTCTGGTTTCTGCTCCCAAAAAACTTCCCGCAGTGGAAATGGGTCTATAGTTGTAATATTCTGTACTCTGCAAATTTTCAGATTATAATCTAGCAATAAACAAAAAGTTATTTTCCAGTGATTAAGGTGACAAAATCTGCAGGACAACAAACACTGACCACAGTGAAGCAGTACAGGGTTTCATTAGAATAGAATGTGAGAGTGGCATTATGAATGCACTTGTTATCTAACATAAATGGGATTTTCAATATGATTACGGTAGCAAACAAAAATGTATTTTCCAAGGACACGGGGGAGCTTTGACCAACAGATTCTCAGAGAGCCGGAGAGTGATGGAGCCTCATGAATACATTCATTCTGTATGAGCATATAGGTTGTTGAAAAAATCAAATGAGCAGATCAAAGGCAGGACTTCTTTAAATAAGCAGGAGGTTAGCACTACAGTCAGAAATCTCAAAGATCCTGTCACCAGTTTGAAGATCCAAAGCCCTGCTTCTCACCCATACAGTACACGCACCCCATCTCTGGTAATGGGCATGAGTGTGTCTCGTTTTAATAAGCCTGGAGCACACACACAATTCAAACTTTCCCTGTGAGCGGATCCAAAAGGCACTTTGAAACTGAACTAATTCAGCAATTACTGAGGAAGCTCCCACTGCATGTGTGAGCAGCATTGCTGATTGCTACTGAATAAAGTAATATAGTATATCCAGAGTAGAAAGCAGAGTGTGTGTGTCTGTGCGTGTGTGTATGTGTAGATCAGCATGGCTCCTGGATCATACACAGTTCAAACAGACAATCATTTTCTGAATATCTAGATATTCAAATGAAATCGAATCACAGTTGTGAGCATGAAGGTGAGTGATTTTTCTTTAAGTCCAGCGTACTTTACATACACAAATGTGTGGATAAACAAAGTCAAGAGAAAGAAGACAAATAGCAAGTAATCTTTAAAGTAACATTATCTGTTCTTTACCTTCTCTTATGGCTGTGAAGGGCGTTCCTTCCTCCTCTTGCAGACGAATCACCTTCAGAGCCACAAGTTTCCCATTCACCCTGACAGCAACACAGAGCAGGAACAAAGCACAGCAGTCTGGTGTTTTTTTCATGACATTAAAAAAATGAATCTTTTTTAAAAGAATCTGTCAAGCCAGAGAACAGTGAGGACTGTTAAATTGATAAAATGTAATTCAGCAGCAGTGAAGTGAGACCTGGGTACAAGGCCACAGGATTACAAGAGAGAGAAACTCACCAATCAAAACCGTTAAACGCAAAATAACATCATTACCGAGAAGATTAGAGTCTGGAATTTCATCATTTACAGTGTGTGAACATTTAATTTTCTGGGATTTAATTAGCAAAAACTGCGAAGTATGCACTAAACCATAAAACGTGGAACATAGCTACTGAGTGAACGAATAAAAACACCCATCCCATTGTGATTCAAATGAAACACATGACATTGCATGTGTAGGACTGGCAGCAAAAAAAGACAAAAATAATAATACTCTGTGACTGTTATTGCTGTTCAGTTTAATTTTTCAGTTACAGCAACGCTTCTCTTTAAATAAAAGTCACATTCACTGCCTGCATGAGTGGCGTTTATGAACTATAAAGAAGATGGACTGGATTGGACAATGATTGGACATGCACACAATACTTACTTGCTCTTCCCTTTGTAAACTGTAGCATATGAACCTTCTCCAAGCTTCTCCAGCTTTTCATAGGAATCTGCTTTTCCAAACTTGGGGCTTGTAGGCTGAGGAAATACAAAGATATGAAAAGATAATATGGAAGGATGAATTCAGTAACCCAGGAAAGAATAGCCGTAGAGGATTTCACAGAAGACATTACACTTTTACGAGCGATATTAAAATCTGGAGGCTCCCCACTGTATTACTGGGGAGGTGTAATGTCAGTGAGGAGGAGGAGAGAGAATCACACAACCTCTTCATATCACAACTCTGAAGACTACTTTCCATTTCATCGTCAGCTCATTACTTTTAGACACTTTTCACTGTGTCGACAGTTCACAGAGGAAGAGGTAATAACTGCAGCTCTGACGAAAGGAAGCCCAGCACTGAGCATGTTCATACTCAGCTGGTAGAAAAAAGGGGGAACTACTACTAAGCTCCAACTTATTAGGGGCTGATTTTGAAACAGCGATTTATAGGAATATGACTGCAGTAAAGTAGTGTACAGTACAGTGAACTGTACGATCGAACTTAAACAGATGGCACGTCATGTTAGTTCAGGCAGGTGTAGAAGTCAGTTGTGTGTCAAGTCACATTTTACAAATTAAGGGTGTTAGAAAATATTGATACACTTGAGTATCACAATGCTATGTTGTGTGATACTGTATCTGTACTCAAAAACACTTTATATATGTTATTAATAACTTACATCCAAAGATACATGGTAGACAGTGGTTCATTTTGTGTTGTCTTTAAACTCCAGACCACTAGATAACACTGTTGTGTATATTGTGAGCTTTTTTCTCAAAATGTATGCATATGGTGATGTCTTCTTTATACTACAACAGTTTTCCTATATTTAGACTAATAAATCACAATATATCGCCTTGCTGAAAGTATCACTATATATTGAATCGTAACTGTAATCACATCACACACATCATATCGCCAGATTCAACACAATCATCCTCCGCATGAGTTCTCTATATTTATTTATAAGTGTCCATATTACGATATGAAACAAAAACTATGCTTTTCCTCATTAGGGCAAAAAACGTTTTCGATAATAGTGACAAAACAATACAATGCGATACAATTGCCGATATAATGCGACATGATACAATGAGGTGCAATGAGATATGATGTGATACAATGTAATTCAATATGATGCAATATGAAACGATACTATTTGATGTGATGTGATCAAATACAAAAACTATGGTTTTCTAGTACCTTACTTTGATCAGCAACTCAAAGATCTACAATGTTAGATGTTGTTTAAAGCACTCATACATAAAGTTTTGTATAAATACAGGTGCTACTAGTACTACTTTTAAAAGTCAACAGTTTTGTATACTCAGCGCGGGTACCACAAAAATAAAGAGGTATAGATCACTAAAATTCAAAGAATGCTTCTTATGTGTGTACTCATCAATTTAAATTAATGTACTTTCCTCTTCTGCACTAAGAAATTAAGATGTCATAAATGAATAATGGGCATTCATAATAACTGTTAGTCTGGGATGATGCACACTTCAAGTCTGCAAAGTAATATGTAGTAACAGAAAGTCCAAAACTCAAACTGTCTCTGTAGGGGAAGACTACAAATTATAGCATAAGTTATTTTTTCCCAGTAATAAACATTTTGCTGTTTTGTGATGATTCCCTGTCAGTTCAGTGAAAAGTTAGTCAGCTGTGTCTCGAATGTTGCTGTGTATGTTTCAATGAAAAAAATACCCAGAAAACACTGTCTGTCCTATTTACTCTGGCAATCTCCAGAAGATCCTGACAGCTGTAGCTGAGTTTATTTTACACTTGAAGGCAATACGACAACGGAATTGAAATATTTGGTCAGCAAGAGGCTTCTGCATCTGTGTGAGCCAAAATGACATCCAATAAAATCTATTTTTCATAACGCTTTTTGCACTATACAGACTGAACACCTGTTAAGAATCCATATGACGTAAGGCCCATGACCAACGAAAACCTTCAAGAAATTTAGCTACAAAAAAATCATAACTCACATACACACACATAACACACTCCAATGAATATCTGAAGCATGGTGCAGTCTTCCCTCACTCCTTAATTTCCCCTCTCACCAGGCTCTGCATCACTAATAAGATCAACATTTCTGAGGCCTCCTCTAAACAAATCAGACGTCCCCCTGGGATCAAGCAGGAAGTGAAACCCTATCTGTAAAACATTTCCGTTGGACGGTAAGATATTCTCCTCCTGGTGGAGTGAGGAGCCTCTCAGAGAGACTCACGTTGCGTAAGATTGGACTACAAAAGAATTCCCTTCTTTTACATTTTTCATCCTTAAGAAAAGTCACTTTTCTGTGTGCAACATTCTGCATCAACCACTTCCCATTTCTCATACCATTAAATTCAATTCAATTCATCTTTAATTGTATAGCGCCAAATCATAACAAAGGTCATCTCAAGGCACTTTACATAGCAAGGTTAAGAACCTTGCAAAATATAA
>JAUMHL010000009.1:22750142-22792970 GCA_032362345.1 Sandelia bainsii
GCAGATTGGATATTGGTCTATAATTGGCTAAAACCCCTGGATCAAGTGCTGGTTTTTTCAGTAGAGGTTTGACTACAGCAATCTTAAAAGCCTGTGGTACATAGCCTGCCACGTTATTAATAATGCTACAAAACAATTATTTTCTAAAAACAACAGACACCTTTTCAACCATTTTCCAAATGTGTCCCACTCTGCCCCTCCCATTCAAAAATTATTAACTATTATAGGTTTGGTATTTAAAGGCCCTATAACTAATTTTCGATGGCGTTTTTCTGCACCAAAACATACTTACCACAACTTTGCTTCTTGCCCCTCCCATCCTGCTTCTGCAGCTACAGTACATCACTCTACGTAGCTAGTTTCCTGTGCAAAGCTGACATTAGCTGTAAGCCGAAAAGTGACGGTGCCTTTGTACAGCAACAGTGGAACAACAGACATGGAATCTTGAACATAGCTAGACATTGCCCGAGTGAACTGGATGTAAGAATACAAATGTCTGAGTCAGATTACCCAGACTTTATCATGCAAGCCCCCCCAGTACAAAGTCGAGGTAATGTTGCAATATGATCTCTGCTGTGTCATGTGTTATGTCCCTCATGCTGTACACAGCATGTTTTTCCCCCATGTGAGAACGTGTCTGACTCAAACAATGTCCTGCTTCATGCTTCATGTAAAAGCACAACTCACAGCACAGTTCAGTCCTGATTGTCCCGACATGGACTTTAGCTCTAATGTCAAGTGACGAGATTGAGATTTAGAGTTGAGAGAGATAGAGAGATAGATAGATAGAGAGATAGATAGATAGATAGACAGATAGATAGCCTGTATGTAGCCCAGAAACATAAAATGGACTAACTACATTTCTAATGTGTCAAATATTAGTTAAAGGGTGTATAACAACATAGAATCGAGTATCAGACAGGAACTGGACACTGTATCGCAACTCTAATCAATCAATTGAGAAAACCTGTGTTGAAAAATGATTCATCATTAAAATAAAAAATCATGAAAGTGCAGCATTTACATAAAGTGGTTTTGCTGATGATAACCTGTTAAGTACTGCCAACATCTGCAGAGTAGTTTACTATCTTTCTTTTCAATCCAGTTGTCTGTGAAATGGTTCTCAGAGACTTGGGTTAAGAGCCGATTTGCACATTTTCATAATCATGGCAGAAACAATTCATTAGTGTCCTGCAGTGATGCTGGCAGGCAATCAGTCAAGCCTCATTCAGACCTCTCCATTCTTATTTGTGTGAACATTCATTAGGCGTTTCATATTTGGTGCTAAATTAAAAAAGGGAACCACATATGTATAGAAACCTGAGAAAACCTCATTTGCATGATTAAAAAAATCATGTTGTTTGTGAACAGTGTTTAATTAACTGTGTTAAAGAACAGAGGCGAGTACATTTGTTTCCGATGGAGAAAAGAAAAAGAGCTTGGCTCCCAAAATAAAAAACACCTGAGAAATCCAGAAAGCAATTGGTGCTTTGATAGCGTTTGAAAACCCATGTCAAAGCCAAACAAGTGTTGAAATATGTTTTTTAATTCATCTGTGTTTTACTGATAATTTGGGATATTTGACATTCAAACACACTTAAAATTATTTGCTGACTCTATTTTTTATTAGTTTTATGACCAACTTCTTCAATTAAACCTTCAACCAAAAAATCCAGCTAGTGTGAGGCAACAGAGGGGCTTGACCTCTTCCTATTCAGACTTTTACCTCAAACATTTCTAAAACAGTGGCTGGTTTGGCCACACAAGTACAGATACCAGTACCATCAGTACCTGATAGGTACCAGGCCAAATATGTGGTAATTTACCTTTACTGCTACTACATGTACTCCTGTGCCTGTACTAACATTGATGCTACTATAATACTAACAAAAATATTAAATACATTCAAATACAGTGTAATAGTATCTAAAAAAAAAATTTGCAAAGAAAAAAGCTATTTATGAACCTGTTTACATTTGGTTTTAAAATGTATCTCGGGCAATTAGATCACAAGTGGACAGCACTAAATACATATGTAAACCGCTTGCTAAGCTGGTACCACATACTGTGAACCATTACTACATCTTGATACGTCCTTGACAAGAACACTACAGAAAAACACCTGTGCAGGACGTGGAGGTTGTTTTGGTGAGAGCATGCCAGATCGCACGACCGTCCTCCTCTCCCACAGCCTGTGTGACCCCTCATCCCTGTTCCGACAGCAGGCTAGGTGCAGCTGACCCTCAAGCAAGTTGCTGGCCCAGCTGTATGCCATGTATTAGTGGCAGTAAAAAAATCTGCATACCGTGGTCTGCAGGACACCTTGGAGATAGAGATGAATGTTTAAGGACAGCTGTGAACAGTGATGTCTCGGCTGTCCACTTGTGATCCGATCACCAAAAACGCATTTGAAAACCAAGTGTATAAACAGGATCTATGAAGGGGGGGCTTTGTAGATGAGTAACAAGAAGTGTCTGAGTTCGCTTTCTTGCACCAGTTAACACACTCTCACTTATGTAAAGGAGATACAAGACAGAATACTCTGAATGTTCTACTCATTAAGGTCAGTCTTTTGATATTAGACTAGTCAGAAGAACAAAACTAAGGACTAATTACAAAAACAAACAAAAAAAACTCTCCTCCATCCTATCTCAGAACTATAAACAGTGTTTCCATAGCAACGTCTGCAACTGTTAACTGCTTTCTCACCCACTGTTTAGTAATTTAAACAGAGGTGACTGTCCACCAAGTACTGTATCATGAAAACCAATGGTAACGGTGGGTATCATTGCTTTTGAATGTGCGAATGTGTGAATGAATGTGTGAGACTCTGGCGACATAAGCACCAACAAATCAGAGGCAAGAGATACAACACATCAGATAATTCCGATGGTTTAATTTAGACTTGTGAAGAGGATGGCCTCTGAAAGTATTCATGTGTACTAATTCTTGAGGAGAATGTGCGTCCAGTGAGAGCAGTACACACTGTGATCTATGTATGTGGATTTCATTCAACTCCATTTTATTGGTAAAATTTCGGAGACAGATATGCCCAACTGGATCTGAAATGGCCAGATGCCACTATGACCATTTCCTCTTTTATTTGATTTATTTATTTAATGTGTATTTTGGCTGTAAAAGTTTGTCTCCATGGAGAACTATAATGTTCCAAAAGACAATAATAATCATCATCAATAATAATATCACACTCAGTCTCCTACTTTACAAATATTACTGTATTTAGGAAGCTAAAGTAAAAACTTGACCACCAGTAAAAAACAACATCGTGATTCTCCAGATGAGATGATATTATGGCTTTTGCTGGAAATAAAAATGTAGTGATAGCTAGCTCAGTGCCAGCATGACTTCACTGCAGATTATTTTGCAGTTTGCTGTGCAGAAAAGCAGTGAGGTCAATAAGTCTGTTGTAGACACAGAAGACTTTAATAAGTAATGAAGCTACTGCTCCTGTGCCATGTTCATAATTGCACAGTGTGTCTCTGAGTTTGGAGACATGTATCAATCCTGCTGCTGTTTGACGGCCACATACATTAAATAAAGTCAAAGAAAACAAAGTTAGTGGACATTGTACAAAGTCGATGTACTGTACAATACAAAAATGCGAGAGTTGCCAACGCTGCAACACTTGGATCTGAGGAGACAGAGTTGAGCTCCTGCAGGGCGTGATGTGGATGTCAGGAGCCAGAGCACAGCTCCTGTGGCTTCAGCCCACTTTAACCCCTGATTCATTCACTCTAGGAGGTTCTTAAACCTCCTAGATTTTCTTGCTACTGACAAACAAATTGAACCTGAGCAGAAAGATTTTGGATAGTGATTGTCATGTGTGATTAAGCATATAGAAAAATACTGTATGAGCTGTTGAATTGGTTGAATTAAAAGGCCAACTAGGCTTACTGATGAATTCCAAAGTACAAAAAACACAGAACATTATAGCGTGTGAATATGGTTCTGGAAATGTTTACTTACAGAACTAGGGCTGGAGTGTCTGCGCAGTTTGGGCGACTCTTTGCCAGCAGACGAGCTCTTGGCGTTGATGCAGGCATTGTTCTCAGAGTGAACCCTCTTCACCTGACTGGCGGGCTTCTCGAATGGGTCAAAGCCGCTCTGCGTGCGCTGAACTCTCACCTTCTTGTCCTCAGGGATGGTATCCAGGGGCTTGATGACCGAGTCCGTTCCCTGGCAGCTTCGTGTGGACATCTTTGTGACACATATCTGTCAAAAAGGAAGGAAGGGAAAAAGAAGAGAAGAAAGGAAAGAGAACATTAAAGTGAGCACTAAAGAGAAAAATCCATCTGTGATTACCGGTGTTCAGCCAAAAACTGACTGTGCCCTCATCTTCCAGATCCTGCCTGTTTTTCATCTCTCTGTCAGCCTGTCTCTCTTCCCTCCCCGTAGAGCTGCGCTGCTACCTCTCTGCTAGAACGAGAGCCTTTTTATCTCTGTCTCTATTTTCTCTGATCAAAACAGCTCCAGCCTCTATTGGCTCTGCTGCACATGCCGCCGGCTGCTGCCGCCGCTGTTCCCGTACTGCACATACAGCTCCGCCTTATCTCTGACACACATCTATACATCCACACTACTGTGCAGACATGCTACAGATTGTGTCCTACAAGCCCATTGGGCTCACACACAGCTCTTCACGCTCTCCCATCTATTTTCCAACACAAAGCAAACTTACCAGCTGCTCCTCAACCGTGGACTGTGTGCATTGGACACAAAAGGTGCAGGTGGCATGACATGTTTTGCCACAGCTCCCTTCAGATTAAATATTTAGGCCCAGTCCCCCCTACAGGAAGAACTTCTAATTACTCTAATACACAAGGAGGAGTCATCTTGCAGCTCACTTGTCCTTTGACTTGGGCCAGGTTTCAGCGGACACACTGGAGCATTTCCCACAACACAGGCTGCCTTCTCTATGTTGACAGTGTAGAAGCAACAGTTATTGATGGTGTGTTGATTACAATTATAGGGTTGATGGTGAAGTTTTTCTTCCTTCTTGTCATGCATACAAATATGCCCATCCAGCACAGGCTAGCAACAGAGCACAAATTACTAAAAAACAGATCCAGAATGCAAATGAATTGGTTCTTTATGGGGAAAATTCCAAACACACCAACAACCTGTGTAGCTGCCACAGAAGGTTATAGGCGCTGGGGACACTTCATTATAAACATGAGCACTCGAACAGTCAACCCTGCAATTAGTGGATGTACCTCCTGAGCCACATCCACCCCCAAAAAGACACTGGACTCACAGCCATTATCTTAAATCACTTGGCTAAACCTTTGGATACTTAAGCTATATTAGTGTTACACAGTGAATACATGAGCTACTTCAATTATCTGATATTTACACTTGATAACTACTAACGACTCCATTGCCAGCTACTTTAGTCTAAAATTGACATGAAGCAATCACTCTGACTGTGTATGTGGAAAATAACTTGTCATGGGCAGTCATGTTGCCAGACTGGATCTTCTCAAAGAAGCAGACATCAAGCCAAGAGTTTCTCTTTTGTTGTTTGGCAAACTCACCCAATTAGAAATGAACAAGAGTAAATGTCTCATCTACACAGTCACCACAGTAACCAGCTTACACCTCCTGCTAAGACATAGTTATTACAGACACTAAAATTAAAATCATAGCTTCTGGGATTTGAAAATTGTACTTTTTCAATTTGTGACATATTATTACATATGTACATTATGAGATTTTCACATCAGACCTGTCTAAGTCCATCTTACTTTTTTACAAGGTTCAAGACAAAGTTAGTTAGACCTTAAAAACAAGCAAGTCTTCCCAGTTTTATCCATCTGTAAAATAGAACATTTTAAGAATGGAACAAAAATGGAACTATTCCAAGAGAATAAGTAACACAAGGAAAGTGGGCCAGGAAATACACAACAGAAAGATTCAGGAGAAATACAAAGAAATGAGGTGTTGTCAATGAGGCTTCCAAGCTGTCATAAACATGAGTCTCATGCATATCAAGTACTGTATGTCCTCAGTGACAGCAGTTTTCATTTAGAACGGCACATAAAGTAAGAAAAACAAATATTGCCACACACTACAAGGCATCAGTACTTGATGAGAGGGTCTGAATGTGTTCAAAAGCTTTTTGTTCCAAGCTCGCCTCATCAGGGGCTCATGAGACACAAAGCGACATGACAGAATGATGAAAAGGTCACCAAAGTTGTTCAAAAACAGCGATACACTCGGGATAGCACTTCCTGTATGAGGAGTGACAAGTACTTGAAATCCTGCATGGTCGTATTGACTGTCTTGCCACACTTTAAAAATTAACCAGTGACAATGCTTGAGCTCAGTATATTTTGTTTCAAGAAACCACACAACAGCCACAAACACTTTCAGTCCTTAGCTGACATGGTACATAGTCATAGTATGTTTATGATAAGTGTCTTATATTTACTTATTATTTCCGTTTTATTGTACTTTATACTACTTCACTACAGCTCAAAAATTACTTTATAGATTATTTTATATAAAAACTGTATAATAATCTCAAACTGCTCAGCCGTATGTAAATAGTTAAAAGTAGCATTATCTTAACCACACTAAACAGCACATGATAATCATGTGTCACCTGTAAGTGGTTGAAGATAGCTTAAAGGAGTGCATGGACATCCTAGTCTAAGTGTGTGTTAGGTTTTTAAGCGCGAAAGTATCCTTTATAGGGTGTTCGTAATGAGTATTTCCACCATAAAGTGCTGAGGGCCCTGCCTCCGATAGGGCCGGGTCCTTCAGAAAGTACTACCTGCCAATGAATAACTTTTTTGAGTGTTGAATTCTGTATCTGGAACTTAATTTAAACCCTGGTTCACACTCTAATTTATAGTCTCAATAACACATAACACAGACACCCATTTTTTGTTGAATGACAGTAACAGCTTTATGAATCGGGAAACAATTCTAAAAGTTTGCTTTGCCCATGTATGTGATTAAGAAATGAATTCTCTCAATTCTGCAAATCGTACCATGCTACTTCGTGGATAGGCACTAAGTTTTGTACAGACATTCATGGATCCTGATTCTGTAGAGAATCAATCCTAATTACTTTGGGAGATCCCCTGACCTTTCCTCTGGAGCCACCAAGAGGTTGCCATTTGAGTGGAATAGCTCAAACGTGTCATTAACATAACACCCAAATAATCCTATAATAATCCTGCTTTATGTAGAAGCACCAATCCCTAATGCTGCGAGACCTTGTGGATCCCCCAGGAGGAGTCTCAACAGCTTGAAAGTGGAAAATGTTGTACTGGCAGTAGTGTTGGGTTCTTGTAGCCAGTTCAATTTTGGATGTGGCTCTAAGTTTGTAAAACCTGGAATTATTAAACCTAGTGGCCAACAAATGCTCTGCTAAATGTTAAATTCACAATCTTATTTAAATAGTCTCTTTTGTCCCTTAATGGCACTACAGACGTCTGCAAACACACAGACGTTGGACAGATAAATGAATGGATGTATTACCTACATGTTAAATACTGAATACGCACAGAAATCTACATTTTCAGCAAAGTAAAAGTAGCATAAAAGCACAAAATTTCATGAGAGATGCAGGAGGACAAGGACATGTCACTTCCAAAAACTACTGACATGAAAGTGAGAAGTGTGAAAAACTCAGTGCTACATGCTACGCAGACACAATCAAACACTGAGAACATCCCACTACAGAAAGAAAGCAAACGGGGAGGGCCTCTTTCTTCCATACTGTACATTATATGTTAATGGAGATCACAACAACAGATCTAGACATCTCTACAAGGTGCAGCAGAGGACGCATAAGTCCAGGACATTTCACTACAAAAGCCTTTTAGCACATGCATGATGATGGAAATAACAGTCAAGGCTTACAGACCTTCAGTAGCCTACTACATAATTGTCCTATTATACTCACATTGACACAACTGAGTGAACAATACATATTCATGATTAAACACATCTACTTCTCATTTGTGTAAGTCCACTACTGCCTGCAATTACTATATTACATCGTTAAGCAGCATCTTTACATCTATTACATCTTTAAGAGCTCTGCTCCAGCTGATCCCGGCATCTACATACTGTGTACAGACACAAAGAGAGGAATAAAGAGGGCAACGACCATTTTGCTTGTATTTGCTTAGTCAGATCTCAGTATACATATGGCCTGGTAACCTGTGGAAGCACACAATGGCCCTTTCTCAAACTGACCTCTAGTGTCAAGCCCTTCACAACATAGAGTCACATGGGAAGTCTGGATTCAGGGCTCTACAAAAGGTAAACTGTGCAACTCGGTTGCAACTGTTCACTGTTATGTGTAAATAATGCAACTTAAATACTTTTAGATAAAAATAATTGATACCCACTGAGCTATCATGCTGCCCCAATAGGTGCAGATATAAGTTTATATGCATGACCAACACAGTACTAACCATTAAGTACTTCCTTAACTTCACGTGAGTAGTTGCCACAACAGCAACAGATGGTTGTTTGATACCAGACTAAAACTCACAAGGTTCATTAATAATCACAACAAAACGTAGCCACAGCAAACTGAGCTTTACAGGCTGCATGCAGCTGACTGGAGCGAGTATAAAACAACTCCAAGCTGAATGATTACTAGTTAATCTTGTTTGGCCGTACACAGTCAACATATCAGAGTTATTGCATAATATATGACTGTCATAATACCTCTACATTTCACTTTAATATATCTGCACTCAGCATACAGTCAGTATCTAACTCAACAACGCAGTGAAACATTTAGCAGTTAAAGATCCGAATAGTCTTCTCATGAGTTGGAAGAGTGTCAAAAAAAGAGTGAGAATGAAAATTATTATTATATTATAAGTTGGACGAACATGATTTCATAAATGCAATAATTATAAACGTGCAAGTACGCAAACAAAGTCAGTCAAAAGTCAAGTGCAAGCCTGTGCATAAATGATAGGATGACAGACTTTGCTTAGTGGTTCATGGCAGCATGTGGATGCCATCCTACAACTGGCTTTCCTCTGTTGCCAGGACGGGAACACGCCACCAAAACAGGAAATTACACCATATCGATTCCGGTTAAAGGACAGCCTTTTTAATCCCCACCACCCCTCCAACCAACACACACACAAACAAATGGTGATAACCTGCATTGTTTCCCTATCTATAATTTATTCTGTACTGCTACAGTGACCCCTTTGCCCCACAGGGACCATTTAAGATTCACCTTATCTTAGAGTCGTCATACAGTAATGGATAAGGTAAGCAGTAACAAAGTGGGCCGGCCCAGGCTAATGTAACTATCTCCTGTGGTATAGTTACTGATGACATTAGCTTGAATGATGACAAGAACCACAGAGGCCATAAAAGACCAATCAGCCATAAAGCCCACTTATGTGCTATGCTACCTCAAGGCTATCAGCCATGTTAACTTGGCCACATTCAGGGCTTACCCACTGTGTGAATGCATTTCCATTACACCGAGACAAAGCAGGGCTATCAGCTTGCCTGTGCTCATCATTCTGGGCTCAAACACGATAGGGAGATGATACACCAGAGGAGAGACTGGAAAAAACACCTCATCCACCTCCCATCCACACTGTCTGGAGCATAAGCCTTTGTTTCAGTGTTCTTGAATAGGAGATAATGTGTGCATGTGTGTCTACACTATATTTAAATGGTGCCTGCACAAACACAGTAGCCTTTTGTGTTATGCCTCACTCTGGGTCTTCTGACAGAGACTTGAAGTATAGACGGGTGAACAGAAAGGAATGATGGACTGATATGATAATGACTCACAGTTTAACAGAAGAAGGTTAAGGGTTAAACTGATGTGTCCGTGTGGGGACATTTCAGTCAAAGTCATATCTGGTTCATCTTTGACCTCTAAGTGTAAATGTGTAAGGCAACCCTGTCTCCTGAAAATTCCATTCCTAAACTAAACTTCAACTGTGATTATGTTTTTGTAGCAAAAATAATTCAGTCATAGCGTTTCAATGCAGTGTCTCTCCGGGTACCCTTATGCCCTGTGATATTTTTTCTGGTTTGTTAAACTCTTAATACACATATTGTGTGTGAAATGACTGTTTGATTTTTCCTCTATTAAGCCAGAGCACATTCTTTCCTTGACCTTAACCCAGCGCTGTGAGTGCCTGAACCCAACTATAAAAAATCTTTAAGAACAATTGAGTCACAAAAGTGAATGTTGTACTGCAAGATTAGATATTTGTATGGAAAAAAAAAATCATTGCATGTGTATATTTAATTGATGTGTTAAATATCAATGTACTAGCGACTTGTGATCATTTGGTCATTATGTTTATAAAAACATAATTGCAATTATGTTACACACAAAAATGTATTTGTGATTGCAGTTTAGTTGAATAGAAACATAATTTTTAGGAGTCTGGGTTGGAGCAAGGTGATGCTCACGTGACCGTCAGAGGCAGCTACTACCAACATCTCACAGCAAGTTGAAAATGAGGCACATGATGTGATGCATGCATGTATACAGTTGACTATTTACACATGCATCAGAAAGAGAGTAACAATATCATTCACATGGAGTGATTTTTCAGTTAACAATACTTAGACTGTTTTTTTTCCACAGCACCTCGCAAAAGAAGTGGCTATTTAGTCCCTTAATGACTCCACTCCATCAACTAGTTTCTTTGTTCATTTGTTCAACTTTGTTCATCTGCCGCTTGATGGTGGGCAAGTAACATTATCATATGTTTATCTGAGTTTTTACACTGAAAGTAGCTGCCTGCTGGATGAACTGATGAGAACTGTGAGCATAAAAACAAAGCTGTGGGGCGTGATGCCAAAACAGTCGCTGTAAGGTGCTAAAACGGTTCACAAATTTACGGGGAAATACAGTCAGTTAGTCTTTCTCTGTGGGTTTGTCATTGGCGTGCACTGTTATGCACACATATGGACATTGTTGGTCCCACCCCAGGACCACATGGAACAGCTACAAACAGTTTGTGTTTAGACTTTTGCCTCTTGATGGACAATACCTGAAGCACTAGTTTTCGTACTTTTGTCCTTTAGAGTAATGGGAAGCAACTAACCATAACTGATCACAAGTACACACAAATATGATTTATGATTTTAAGTTGGGAGTTTTCATAGGTTTTAGGATTTATTTTGTGATGAAATATTGTTATTTCCTTTTTGGCACACCTGTTTGGCACACCTGATCTGTTGGCCTGTCAAAGTCCATCTTACTTCTCTTTGCAAGTCACTCTCATTAAGTGCACCAGCAAAATAAAATATGTAACTCCATTTTATTATTTTGCTGATGTGGCTCCGTATCATTTTGAACACCAGCCTTAAGATATTGTGAAGAGTCCTAATTATCATATGTGGTGGAATAAAATATCCCAAAAGCCAGCTGATGCCCCAAATAAACTCTCTTTGGTATATCAGTGTGTACCTACTTCACAACAGCACAAAACAGCACAATGCTGGAGAAAACAACAAGACATCTACATGATATTTTAGGTATTTTAGAAAGTGATGTAAGTTGACGAGTTCTGATAGGTTTCAATCTCCAGAAACAGCAACTATGAAAGCTTGCATCTCAGCATTCCACTAAATAGATATTTGTGAATCCTTGAAATGTAGACAGAATATTATTCAACTCTATATGTGAACCATGTTGCATCACTGAAATGTTGTAGAGAAATAGCAACAAGACAAACAAATTACAGCAGGTGAAATGAGATATTTTAGCTATTTAGATCCTGTAATGGAAAAAGATGTGGGCTTTGTATTTCAAGGCAGGTTGGAGAAAGTTTGGATTCTTTCAATACAACCAAAGTAAGTAGCATTCACACAGATTCAAAAGTCTGGGATAGTTCAGTGGAGAGGCAGCTTTATAAGCATCTCATAATTTAAACATCACACAATTACAATATCACATTATTAACAGATACTGTGTATTAGATATATTAATAGACGCCCTGAGAAAAGAATCTCATGACAGAGGTTTCCGATGACCAGTAGACTTCTTGGGGGAGGAAATGTTCTTGCTACTTAGTCACTCAGCCAAGCCCTCTACCTCTTTATTAGTACAGCTGGCCATTGCCTTTTGATTGAGATGCTGGAGAATAGGCAGCGCAGACATATAAATGACTAAATTGGCTGGCTTCCCAGAAGTTCCGGCTTCAGGAGAGCACACGGTCACTCAGGAGAAAGGGTGTGATGTGGCCAGCTTCTTGCCTCTGCCTCCACCCAACAGACTTTTCTCCCTCACCAGCCTTGGCAGCCTCTTTCCTTGCTCATCTTCAACATCACTAATGTAAGGCAGTTACACCTGAGCCAGGAGCACAGCAATATAATGAAAATCCCCCACTGCAGAGCAACTTTTCACTTTGTTATAATGCAAAAAGCACTTTTGCATTCTGTCTCCAACAAAACAAGTACTGCTCTGAGGATTCATTGCAGCTTCTGGATACACCATTAAGATAGGAAAGAATCACAATGAGTTCTCATTATTAAGTCTGTTTGCATGTTGTTTTTGTCTTCAAAGTTGCATTTTTTTTCTATTAATAGGACACAACTGCAGCTTCACTGGTTTTCTGTTTATGTAAGCTAACTATGCACACATACGCATAAATTAATAAAACTTTAACTTTACCTTTAAAATCACACTAAAGTGGTTATACTGTCTGCACCAAATTTCCATGGTCATCAAATATTTGTTGAGACATGTTGTCTGAGTCTACAAAAAGTTAAGATATTTCATAGAATACAAGTTCATATTTTGACAAGTAAAAGTCAGGTGAACACCAAAACCAATCGGATTCATCCTCTGGGGACCACAAATGTCTGCACAAAACTTCCTAGCAATCTACCTAATTGTTGTTCTTTCTGGACCAAAGTGGAGGACAGTACTAGCTATAGCACCATGTCAGAAGCATGCCTAATAGTTAAAATATATTTTGTTTTTTTATTAGTTTGTAGTGCCATATAATGCTTTAACAAACATTTAAATATTGCTCTCTTGTCTCCTGTTGAGCTTTTATATCACCAGTACCAGCAAGGACACCAAGTCCTCATGGACTGTAACAATGTGACATTAACTGGATGTGGATTTCAGGTCAAATTGGGCATTCACCGCTGACTCATTAACACAAGTGCCACTTAAGCAAACACCTTCATTATTGTAGGCACTTGATATGAATCATGACTCCACCTCTGCATTTGCATATGAATAAAAGCACAGTGTCTGCTGTCATAGGCCAGTCTGCAGGTTTTGCACTACGGTGAAGCTCTCTGTCCTTACCTCTCTTTCTAGATTTTTTAATTAACAAGTATCGGTAGTAACATCAACACAAGAACAGTATACACCATGCAAAGAACACGATAAATACAAAGTGCTGGTTCAAGTACAGATCAAGGTAACTTTTACTTTTCACTAGTTCCTTAAAAAGTCAGTCTACATCGACTGGATCTGACTGGGCTTCACAGCTTGAAAACAGACCAACCAGACCAACTATGGGTAGTGTTTGTTGTAGCAACCACAGGGTTTCAGTGTGACCACTAAGTCAATTGTTCACTTCCCAGTCTCCATAGAAAGTACTAACCCAGGAGCAGGTACGTTTTGGCACTAGAAACTATTACCACTAAAGAAACTAAATTTAGTCCCTGGTTTCTCCAGTCAAATGCAGGTAAGGATCTTCTGAAATGTTTCCTAGGCTGCTAAAAAAAAATGTTAATGGAGTTACTGTTGGTTTAAAACCAGACATGATCTGCTTATCTTCAAATCCCCCCCCCCTAACATGCATGAACAATTATTAAAATTAGATAATCTAGATATGAAATGCAACAAGGCACATTTTGCCTTATATGTAAATGTTGTGAGGAGGCCATTTTAATGGATACATTAAAAGAAATTCATCAAGCAGTTCAAAAAAGCCAGCACATTTTCCAGGATATTAATGGTGTAGTGTATTCAGTCAGGCAGGTAAATGAGTTCATGTTGATTTCTGAACGAAGGCCCTGGTATGCTTCAGAGAAAGTGCTCATCGGTTGTGAAGTATACCAGAAGAGCTCCGATTTAAATTAATTTAATTTTTAAAGCAGCCAGGCCTTACAGTGTTACTACTTGAAACAGGTATAAACATTGTTGCCTTTGGACATGGTCAAACAACACTTTTACCAACCTAGTTCCATTGAAGCATAGTGAACCCTTGAAGAACTGTCACTGTCATGTGGGCTAAACACATAGGAAGATAATGCTGCTTCCACTTGTGCCTTGTATTTACTGAAGAGCCCATTAAATCTGAAACTGTCAAAAAAGAAACCTCTGTTGCCCCTTAATTCTACTCTAGGTTTGGCCCGTGTATCCTGACAACACATGACACCCTGATGCTCCACTCCTCTTGTTTCAGCCCTCCTTCGTTTTTCTCTCTCTCTCTCTGCCTTCCCTAAAAGCTTTGCCTGCTATCAGGAGCTGTATATGGCCCTGCAGAAAGCCTCGCTACATGTCCACAAGACGATGCCACAGATGGGAAATGGCCTGTCCCTGCCCCTCTCCCTTATCGTCTTCACAGTGGCCGCATTCCATCCGTCTAGGTTTGGAAAAATGAGTGTGTTGCAAATTTGCCCGAAGTGGGAGACATGTTTTAGACTGATCAGGAAAATGCTGCAGCAGAGCATCCCATCCATTACACCAGTAAACATCAGCACCCATTTCACAACCACAATGGAAATGCAACCTATCAGCTATTATTAGAGGGGATAGAGGAGGACAGTGATGATGTTGTTTCAGGCAAAAGACAGTGCTGAGACTTTGTTGCAAAAACTGCAGATAGGGCTAAACACACATGCAAGCGCGCTCGCACACACACACACACACACACTGCCTTCTCCCTTTTCCCGCTACTTCCTTCCTATCCCCAGAGTCTCTCGTCACATCCTCCCCAGTGAGAAGCACTGAGACTCAGGTGGGCCGTCCACTTTCAAGCTGTCATGCTAGCATGAGAGCTCATCATCACCCAAACACTCCTCCCCCCAATAAACCCCACAACAAACACTCATACAGACACTATGCACATAACTACAATCCATATCTTCTATGTAAATGCACATATGCCAACATGCCCACACATCGTACAGTATTAGGTGTATACACTACACAGTGTCTGGGGAATACTATTCACGCTAAACCACACACACCATCACGCTGACAGAAGCAATGCATCCAATGCAAGAGAAGGGAGGGTGAGGGGGATAATGACAAGGGATGCAGGACAAAATAAGCACCGATATCAGTCTTCATCTTACCTTCCAGGAGAAAACGGCTCACCTGGATGTCTCTGAAGAGCAGACAGAACGCATTCAGGCCAATGTCTCTGCCTGCAAACCTGCTCAAAACATCTCCCTCCCTCTCTCCCTCACTCTCTCTCTTCCCTCTCTTCCGCTCCCTTCACAAGCTGGAAATGATGAGATTGTACTATAAGCAGAGGGGTGGGGGAGTGAAATCCAAGGCGGCGGAGGGTATTAGAAGGTTGTGTTTTTTCTGGCCAGCAGCCCTGAAAGACTGCAAGCTCTTGGCTCACGAGGGACAAGGAGAGGGGAGGCACAGAGGGTGATGTAGCAGATGCAAGAGAAAACGCCTGCCTGCGAGGACATCCTGCAAACCTAGAGGACCCCCGCTCAGTCGAGTTGGTATAGCCCAGAGGAGTTTAAGGAAGCAAACAGTGTCTGCAGCAGCAGCAGCTAGTAGCTGATGCTAGAGTGTGAAGCTGAACTAGGGGCTAGATGTAGATGTGTTGGACTTGGCTCGTTTTGTCTGTTGCAACACCTCAGATGAAATATGAAACTCAGATTTGTGGACAAAAGCCTCACCTTGGAATAATGCCATAAAAATGTGGTTTCCCAAATATGGCAGGAGAGAGCAGTGACTACTTTGCAGCACCCCTTAAACAGCTTGCTCATGACTTTCAAGCAGCTGCAAAAGAAATTCAGTACCAGCACACTTACAATTTACAGCAAATTTACTGTTGGCTATAAAGGTTAGATTTGAGACCACATATTACTTTTCCCTGCCTCCTCCATCCAAAGAACAGCATGGGAAATCATTGTCTGAATGGAAAGTCTCATTATACGATATTCAAACAACTATCAGAAACCGCAGTACATACTATAAATTTACAATAACAATGTATTGATCTAATTATTATATAAGGCATATAACCACGTCTAAGCTCCTATATTGGTTCTACTGAAGTGCCCCAGTGCCATAGAGATGCTGTTTTTATCTTTTACCTTAACAAATAATACATTTTACATTATGTTTTGTTTTTTGGAATACTGCAGTGGTTTTATATTACTTCTTTATTACTGAAGCACTTGATGCCACTACATTCAGCCATAGTACAATCTGGGAATGTCAAAGGGCATGGATCTGTTTGCTACTCTACTTTACTACTATTGTATGGACAGTCTCAGTGAATATGTAAGTAGCACCTGAAACAATTTGCTCAATTTCTGTATAAATATGACCAAAAATGAAGTCAGAAAATTATCCAAACTTAAATATTTTTTGTGTGGTAAATGTATATGAACCTGTGCATAACATCAGAAAATGTTTCTGGTAACTGTGGATCCACCCTGCACGTGAGCTTGGAGGGATTTTAGTCCATTCCTGCTTAAATAACAGCTTCAACTCAAGGGTGCTTCTTGCATGAACCGCCTGCTTCAGGTCCTTCCACAGCTTTTCAATAGAATTAAGTTCAGGTCTCTAACTCGGCCATTCCAAAACATTAAATTTATTCTGCTTTTGTGTTAGGGTCATTTTGTTGTTGTATGGCCCACTTTCTGCTGACCTTCAGTTTATGCATGGATACAGTGACATTTTCCTGTACAATGTGCTTGTACAACAAAGGATTCCTAGCTCCATCAATGATAGCAAGCCGTCCTGATCCAGAGGCAGCAAAGCAGGCCCAAATGATGATACTGCCACCTCCATGTTTCGCAGATGGGGTAGTGTTTCTATGGTAGAATGTAGTGCCACAGCACTCCTCACCAAAAAGTTCTACTTTGCCTCCTCAGAACATTCTTTTAACAACATTCTGGATAATCTACATGGCGTTGAGAAAACTGTAGAAGGGCAGAAATGTTCTTCTTGGAAAATAATGGTTTCCTCCTTCCAACACAATTGATATTAACCAATGCTAATAATAAACATCTTGGTCTTGGTATGATCTTTGCTGGTCGACCAATCTTGGGGAAGGTAACAATGGTGTTGAATGTTCTCCATTTGTACACAATCTGCCTGACATTCACCTAAGTCCAGGCTCCACCAAGTCCCTTTCTAGCCTGGTGAGCATCAACAACACTGCTTCTGTGTTCGGCAGAAACCTCCTGTATTCGAGCCATGCCACAGGTACACATATGTTTTCCAGACAGACATTTACATAAACAGTATCTCAATGTGTTTAATTATTCTTTAAATGTAATATTTTAGAATTTTCCCATTGTGCCTATGTTTTTAAGAGGTAATTATTGTATATATGAAGTGACAGTGAGAGCAGTGAACTGTTGACCTGAGATCAGCCACATGACAACTACAAGCTGTCACCATGGCAACCAATGCACCACAGCTAGGTTAAGTTCAGTGGATTACAGCAGATAGATGACCAGCAAAAAGCAGCACCTTTATATGAAAGTGAATGAGTCTACAGGGTGGTAGAATTTGTTTTCGTAATGAGAATTTAAGAGATGTACCACACTGAGTATCATCTTGGGTTTCTCAGTCTTTAAAATATGCAGTATGTGCTACTTACAGTAAATTCACACTCACATTTACATTAACTGCACTGTGCAGCGTATTGCATTGATTTTCTATCGCTGCAGCTCTAGGAGATATAATGAATAGAAATTCTTTCTATAGACTTAGTAAGAGTGTTTATATAATACCCATATATGTTTCTATTTTTAATGTGCAGTTTGCTGTGGTGCTTTAATACTCTGCCACGTCAGCAACCTATGAAAATACCTTTCTGTATTAAACAAACTATATAGACATTTAGTTTTAATACATATATAAAAATAGGCCTGTTCTCTGATAAAAAAATTAATACATATTCAATTGCTGACATGATACATGAGCATCAAAAATGTGATCAGCCTGCTGCTATTCCATTTGTGCAGTAACACATAATCTATTTAGAATATTGATTATTATTGATTATAAACATCCCCACTGTACATCTGCCTGTTGTTTTCTTTGTATGTTGTAGAGTCAGGAAGAGATTGGACATTTTCTGTCCAAAATTAGCATACTAGTGAAGGTGCTGGTGTAATTGCACTCACAGAATGTACAGTATGGTATGCTGAATTCACCATGTGAAATATTACAGTATAAGTAATTCCTGGACCCTGCTTTTTCATTAGTCTTTATTAGCAATTGACTATTATTTGTTTACTGAGACTCATGAATACTGCTTTTTATATGAGCACTTACACTGATTGGTTACCGGGGTTATCTGTGTAAAAATAATACATTACATGCATGTGTTAGTAAAACATTGAAACCAACATCTCTTTTGCTAATCTTCATCTTGCCGCTCCAACAGTAATCCCTTTTATGGCCTACTCGTTAGGTTTCCTTCATCCCTACCATTTGTCTCCCATCAAAAAGTAATTTGGAGGAAGAGAAGAAAGTAGGACAGGAAAGAAGAGATGAGCATGTTTTATTGAGCATATTTAATATTTCTTCTTCTGAAGTCCAACAGCACTGCAGAGGAGACACATGGATTTTATTGCTTTTTCTTTTTTTTCTAATGTAATTTCTACTAACAACCACTAGGTGAAGACAGATGAATGTATGACAATCATAAGGATATTGACAATAAAATCATAAATGTAGTGATATTCACTTCAAATTTAACTGGTTAAAATAGCGCAGGAGCAGTGTGTCCTGCTCTGACACTCTGCAAAACACAAAGTAGACTTCCTTTGTTCACATCCTCCACTCACAGTTTATATCGTTATACCCTCTTTCTCTCCGTCATGGATGACCTTGACTGACAGGCTTGTTGCTACAGGAACCGCACCATGTCTACTGTGTTGTATTGAGGCAGGAAGGTGTGAAATTCACAATAAGGTGGCTCAGATTGGATCTAAACCAGAATCAATTTGCAAGCGGCAGCAGACAGCAGTCAGTTTAAACCATAAAAAAACTGTCATTATTATTTGCATTTTAACAGGATTTACATCCGCAAACATACATACACACACACACGCGCGGTTTAAATGTGTAGAAGCGTATTACAGAATAGTGCGGGAGGTGCAGGGTTGGTCGTTGGGGTTGGCTAATGCCTAATGCCTTTAGATCATTCATTATTCAGTGTTGCACACAAAACACTCTAGAAGCAGATAAAACACACACACACACACACAGAGTATGCAGGCCACTGGGGTGACTGGGGGTACCGTCGGGGGGTAAGAGGTGAGACGAGGAAGTGAGACAATAGAGAACCTGCCTGGATGTGTGATGAGCGGAGAATGGAAACGGGAGCTGGACAGAGAAGTTACAGTACGTATAAAGACAAACGCCAGTAATTTCATCTTTAATGTGTGTATACAATAAGGGAGTGTATCCTAACCCTCCTGTATGTAACAGAAGCATGTTTCTCTAATGTACATTTCTGACTTGCATGGTACAGTGTTTTCAACTGGCTCGATGTCAAATTGGGACTCTACTGAAGTGTGTAAAGACCACAGACAGACTGCACATAATACAACCACTGAGATCTCAAGACTCATTAAACAGCAGCCATGGTGGGAGACCTATATTGATTTCTCAATCAGAAACTAATTTCAGAGGACTTTGGCCCTTTGGTTGGTAACCCAGAGCTCAGATGTGGAGCAGACAGAGGTGTGACTGAAGAGTGATGTGTTATTGTCTGAGGTTAAACAGTTATATTGATCTATAAGTGCAAAAAAGTATGATAAAAAGACTGTACTACCATAGTATTCTGTCATATTTTAGCCTCTATAATATGCTCTGTCTCCATTCTCTTTCATATAAAAAGGGACCCCTGTGGGTTGTGTGTGCCATCCTCAATCTTGAATTCTCTACCAGAGGTGTGGGGGTTTGAGGATTCTGCACAGTATCTTAGTGGTACTTAGCACTGCGCTCTTCTGGACAGAGAGTTCTGATATTGTTCCTGTTAGGAGTCACATTAGAAGTCACAGCCCTCATTGTTCCTTCTACTTCGGCCTTCACTTTCCACATCATCTCCAGTTCCTCTTTCAGGTCCTGGTTACTTCTCCAGTTTCTTGTACTGCTTCTTCCTGATGTTGCTGTCAGTTGGATCTATCACCACTGGCTCCTTATGTTCCTTGTGTACTACCAAGATGTCCAGTTGGTTAGCCATTACCGTTCCTGTCTTTCCTGTCTCTGAGGACTATTTGCACAGTCTGCACCTGGGGTCCTGTGTGGTGTGAGAGAGCCCTTGCTGTACTATCATTGTCTAATTATGAACTCTTCATTATACACTATATTGCCAAAAGTATTGCCGAACCAGGCCTTCTCATCAAACATCAGTAGCTCACAAATGCTCTCCTGGAAGAATGGTGAAATATTCCCATAAACACACTTCTAAACCTTGTGGACAGCCTTCCCAGAAGAGTTGAAGCTGTTATAGCTGCAAAGGGTGGGCCAACTACATATTAATGCCTATGTATTAAGAATGGGGTGTCATTTAAGTTCGTGTGTAAAGGCAAGCGCCCCAAGTCCTGGCTCGCAGTCTCCACTCTAATTCATCCCAAAGATGTTCTATTGGGTTGAGGTCAGATTTCTTTGCAGGCCAGTCAAGTTCAACTCTCTTATCCATGTCCTTATGGACCATGCTTTGTACACTGGATTCATTGATTTGGTGGACTGAGCCAATACTTTTGGCAATATAGTGTATATAATATGTGTGTTCCCATTTAATGGCAACTTTCATCAAGAACATATGTATCTGCCCATTTTTCAGTTGCTCTCTCACAAATCTAATACTTGGTATGAAGAAAGTCATGGTTTGTCTGCAATGTGAGGATGAGTTGTTGGACAGTATTCATATACTAACCACATCTTTGCTGCACCAGAAGAATAAAATACTCCTTTGAATTACCTTGTCAATCAAATTATTATTGTGATAATTCCACAGTCCACAATCATATAAAAAAATCGCTTTTATCTGTGTTCTTGTAAGAATTTCATCCTTGAACACAAGCATTCACCCCAAACCTCTTGGTTATGACAACCTCGCCTTCTTATTCTCATTAAGGCTGCTGGTGTTTCATCGTGACCCACTTCATTTGCGTCACTTGAAAGCAAAATGAATGACAGACAGGGTGAACTCGTGCCTGGCACTTCGGTCATCACCACGTTTGTGACAAATTTTTTTTCCTTCAGCTGCAAACAGCCTCAAAATAGGATTCATTCACCTGAGTCACATGATTATAGAGACTAAATCCATCCAGATCCGTGACCTCAAATAACTGATGGATTTCTCTGACCTGGATAATCCAGTATTGCTGTAGCAAATCCACCTGTAGGTCCAAATACGTGCAACACAGGCAGAGTTTTATCCTTTTATTTTCATTTATCAAATCACTCTTTGTATTAAAACATATTTGCTGCAACCACCACGACTACAACCAGGACGACTGAAATCTTACCAATAACAATAACACTCTCGCAGTATTAGTTTAGCTAGAAATGTTTGTCTTGTTCATAGCTGAGATTTTGACATGTCAGAGCAGGTCCCGTTCGGTTTCCACAGAAAAGCTCGGAGAAGTGGCTGTGCCCTGCTCCTTATCTGAGGTAGGGAAGACAACAAGACGTACATTTGCCAAACCAGCCGGTTAATCTTTACACCTGGCATACTTTTTTGTCACGCAACACCAACAAACACTGCATGAAAACATTTCCGACAAAGTATAAATCACCTTTGTGTTGCTTGTCTACTTCACTTCAGTCTGGTGGTCATTACTTCATCTGGTGATGGAAGGGGGGGGGGAATCTCACTGGTATTTGACTTGAAAAAAAAAATGACTGAAAAATGACTTCACTGCACCTGTCTGCCTTCTGTGTCTGCATCTACGTCCTTGATGACATGAGAGTTAACTTTCAAATTAGCTCACAGCATAAATGTAAGGGGCCACTGGACACAGAGAGGTAAAAGGCCCCCCCACATCCCTCCTACAGTCTATAGGTCCCCAAGACTAAACGAGACACTAAAGGACTCCAAATGAGGCTCTCGTGTTGTTTGCAATTATTTAATATCCATATTTTTAATTGTTTGTGGTGTTTTTGGTTCTTATTTTTCTCTTTGGTATCATTTTATGTTATTTTTAGCTGTCATTTGTCAGTCACTTTTTGGTCATTTTTAATGGTTTAATGTCATCTTGTGCATCTTTTTGCTTGTTTTGGTGTTTTTTGGTTTCTTTGGCATTGTTAGTGGAACTAGAACTAGAACTAGAACTAGAATAGTAGAAGTAGATATAATCTGTATAAAGCTATGCGAAGCAGTATAGAAGATAGTTATTGTGCCAATTTAAAGCTACCAATGGAATTATATCATGTGACAGGAACAGCAGCTGTATGTTAACACTTACAGTAGGAAGCTCTTCACTCTGCTTTGTGTTTAGTCAACAAACCGCCAGGGAAGCTGAATATCATTAGAGGAGTTAAACCTGAATTATAAGTATTGTTATTGTCACCAGAGTGAGGGCAGAGAGCCAGGGTCTGCCTCGGGTGGCTATTAAAATGAGCCCAGTATGTTCACACTCAGAGCTGAATCATACTTCATGCTGACTGTATGGTGTAATTGGCTGTAACCCCCCACACGGACACAGAAACACTAAGTTGTGGCATTTTTAAAACCAGCTGTGTTTTTGGCCTGCTGCTGGCCTTGACTCCTCCCTGTAAAAAAAAAAAAAAAAAAACAAAGCCCAGAGACAACAAACCGGCACCTACCTGTCGAAGAAAAGTGCCAATCGATTGACAAGGACAAAAGCGAATAATGCCGCAGAAGCACCATATCCACTCAACGCTGGCCATGACGGGCGACTGAATGACCTAGAGAGGATGAAGCACCAAGCTGCTGTTCTTAGCGCTCCAGCTGTTTATATGGGTTTTCGTGTCGGTGTATATTTCTGTGCGCATGTGTGCTTGTGTATGTGGACAAATGTTGAGCAATATTTTGCACCCCTGCCTGGCCTAAATTCTCCTTCAGTTTGGACACATGCACATCTGTGCGCTTTCTTTCCCTCCCACTGTCTGTACTGTATTAGGATTTAGCATCCTGCTGACGCCTGTGGCTTCTCTCCGAAAGAAAGCAAGCATCCATGCTCCTCCACCACTGTCATTGTTATTCTGCAGTGCGCTCCTCATTGTCTGCCACCTCTGGGCCCAACAGATCAATGGAAGAGCGGACCAAATTACAAACACAATTACAAACACACGACTCAGAAATCAAAATGCTTATTGGGAAAATTTTGTATCACAAGCCCGGCATTGCAATTAATTTAGGAGTAATTCATAAACCAGTGGGTCGACCTGAGGGGATGAGCCTTCAGACCGTCTTCATATTGGTGGTCGAACAGTTCATCAGTCTGCAGTTTGCTCACTGTGAGGGATAAACTGCAGCTTTGTGCTGCTGATGAGCATCAGAATGTAAATGAGCAGGATCATACTACATGAGCACATGGCAGCAGCAGAATTTAAAGAAGTACTATAATCCCTATTCATCACTAAGCACACTGCTCCAGGCTCAGATTAGTGCTTACATTTTACTGTAGTCAACCTGCACTAAATGCCAAAGTCTCAAAGCGTATGGTGCTGTAGAAGTGTGACATCTAAAGCTGGATTGACCTTGGCTTGATTCTTAATTTACCATAGGCTTGCAGCTTTTAAGAGTTAAGTAAGGGACAATACTGATGACAAGAAAATGGCAAAAGCTGCTCTGGATGGAACATTTGTAAGGAGTTGATGTGTGTTGACTGGCTGTTTGTCAGTGCTGTAAATGAAGACACATTTACAGATGTGTAGTCAGGATTAGGGCCAGCAGATGGCAATGAGTCTCATAAAGGTTGCTATAATAAGCCCTCAAAGAGCCTGGACACACTGATGCATCAATAGTATTGAGGTTTTCCTTGAAAATATTCTTCCACAAGATAATCTGTCCAGTGACTATAAACCCTTCATCAATTTGGTTAATCTCAATTCAAAAAACAAATGGACCATGATTAATGGCCATGTATAATATCTGTTTTAATATACACCCATCAGCCACAATGTTAAATCCACCTGGTGGTTTTAATGTTGTGGTAGACAGGGCTCAGTGTGGACACTAGGACTGCTCTGAGGCTATGCAGCAAGGTGTGAAGCATGCATTCCCATGCTGACCTCTGTTCACCACCACATCACGCCACCGGCTGATTTTAATGTTGTGTCTGATCCACATTGTTTTACACCAGGAGTGACTGTTCATAAATGCTCATATGGCTTTCCATATAACCAGGCACAAGTCTATAAAGGTTCTCATAGGCACAAAGAAGACCTAATGAATGACTTTCTGGATCAGGGAAGTGTTATAGCATATAATATCATACACACCATACTGTACAGTGTCTTTGTTCTTATGCTTATGCTTAAAATGAACTTGTCTGATTATCAAACAGCATCTGAAATCTTCTTTATGTTAGCTTAATTAACTCTTTTTAAAGACTTCTAACAGAACTGTCAATCTGACAACCGCATTCCACAGCTGCTGGCCAGGCTTCAGTGAGTGATCAACAAAGCTGCAAGTCTCACAACAGGCGAACAGATAGTTGAATGATTGGTACTTATGGACATAACTAAAATAACTCTATTTACTATGATGTTAAAGCATAAGACATTAGGTGCCTTCTCATCACCACCGCTGTAAGATCAGCAGCAAAGGCTGTTTAGATATGCAGATCTCCTACAATTTTTGCCGTTCCACTGTGGTGGCACCATCTGGAATCAGCTAAAAACAGCATGGTTTGATTGACTGGATTTGATATATGATTCGAAGATGTTTTTGCAAATCTGTGGCGTACTTCAGCAGGAGAATCAATCATAATAAACTTATCAGTATATTGATTTGTGCTGTCAATAGTAGTACCTGTACTACTACTACTATAACAGGAGAACAATAGTAGTTTTATCACAAATAGTAATAATAGCAACAGGAGTAGCCATAGTAGTGACTATTAATAGTAATAGTACCAGTATACAAGTCCATATACTGTATATTTGACCAGTAACACAATTAGCATCATATTACACCACCACAATAGGAACATGAAACAATGAAGATGTGCTTAAAGTGTAGACTGTCAGCTTTAATTTAAGGGTTTAATCAAAAATGTCAGATGAAGCATGTAGGAATTAGACCCAACTAAAGCTGGAAGCCTCAACGTTTAGCTCATCTCAACTGTTTCATTTGAAATAAATCGCGGTGGTGTACAGAGCCGAGATGATGAAAAGAGTGTCACTGTCCAAATACGAATGGGTGTAACTGTATATGACACAGTTCTTCAAGTGCAACACAGAGTCTTCTATTCAGTATGGAATGAATCTTGATCATAATGTGACCAACAAGTGTCTCATGAACCATCTCATGATGCATCTTTGTTCTGAACAACAGTGAACAGTAAATATCTCAAGATCTCCAGTGTTACAGTTAGGGTTTGGACCTCTAATTTTCAGGACTTAAAAGTTCAAATCAATTGTGTACATGGACCCTGAAACAACAGAAATACTCCAGAATTTTGTTGCTATAAATATGAAGAGCTGCAGCTGAAAGAGCTCTCCATTTGAGAGGGAAGAAGCCTTGAATCCTCAGGCTTTGGTTGTGGTAAACTGTTGAATGACAAAGTGCTTTATCTGGAGCTAGATAAGGGAAGGTTGCAGCCTCCTGCAGAAAGCAACGCAGTCACTGAGGATGAAAGACATCCTTTGTTGCCAGCCCAGATTCAGCAAGGGAGCCTGTCAACAAAGCAGCTTTTGCTGGCTTTCTGCATCAGGAGGAAGAAGCAAAAAAAAAAGAAAAATAGATTGTCATATGGCTGCCTCACTCTTCTGTGGGCTTATTATGCTGTCGTGTGATGTGCAGTAGTTGATTTCACTGGGTGTATGAGAAGTATTTAACTGGCAGAGTGAGTTAAGTGTACCCATAAGGAGGGTCACTGGTGATACTGAATGTGTGTCAGTATACTGACGAATGGAGGCACTTTCATGTAGTTATTAACACATAATGTCATAGTTATAGACCTCTATGATCTCCCTGTGCTGTATGTAATAATGTTTTTCACATTTACAGCGGTTATTTCCCCATCAACCAGATCCTTCTTCTATTTTCATATGTAAAAATAAAAAAAACTACATTTCCAAGAGTTAGTGGATATAACTCCTACTTAAATCTATAGTTTCTGTTAGGACAAATATGAAACTTACTGCTGATTCAGTCGCCATTCTGTTATAATACTAGTAATGATGATACATTTTATCGTTCCCATGGGAAAATTGTTGCTGCACAGCTGCAGTTATATGATGGTGCTATTACAGGGTTTCTGTGTTTTGTCCAAGGACATCTCAACATGTGGCCAGGAGGAACCGGGAGTCGAGTTCTTCCAGAACCACTGAACTTGTGGTCCACGGGTGACTCCTCTATCAACTGAGTCACAGTCGCCCTGAATGTTAAGTTTTTATTCTTTCTCACAGATTTTATCAGGCAAAAATCCAGGGAAATGTCCCTGCAGTCCTAAAAAAAAGTTTGCAACCTTGCATCACACTGTCATTACACCAGAAATGATACTTTGGACATTCCTGCTGAATTAAAATTTCACTCAAATTCTCTTCTAGTGCTTTTTATTACTTTGTTTAATCTTTCCTCTTGTACTTTTTTAAGTACAAGACTGTTTTTTCCTTACACAGTGGGCCAAGACAATAGTTCTAAGATGTGTGATAAGCTTATTTGTAGAGGGATGAATATGTTGCATTTCTGACAGTGTCGAACTATCTTTGCCAAACATTTACATCCTTAAAGAATTGAGCACTGTTGGAAATACCAAATAATGAGCTGGGAGAAACTAAAAAACTTTTAGTTAAGGTTAACAGCAGAGTTGGTGATAATTCTCCTTGGAAATGTTTAATACAACTGTGAGTTCTGAGATAATTTGGTTTATTGTTTGTTTGTTTTTTTGTTCCTCGTCTTTTTTGCTCAAAGTTACCAATATGCCAATATGAAGGTTAGAATTAAGAAATTAATAGGATAGTGGCTAGTTGCTTTGAAATGCAATCAACAGGTATTTTAAGACATACCTTCTATGCCTAAGAACAGAACAGAACAACATTTTGGACCAGTATGGCAACGCAGATAACCAAGATAACTCATGGTAATTCATCCCAATGATAAGAATTTGTCATATTGCAATATTGATCAATTGATGATGTGACATCTGGATACATGCTATAATGTGAACATCTGACATCCACCACAAGAAACATGTCGGAAGAGTCTGAGGGAGAGTTCCATCTGAAATTAAAATAACTTCTTCTGTCATTTGGAAAGAGTTAGCTACAAATCAGATCTGAATCACACATCTGTGGTTTGAAAGTTGTGTTGGAAAGCTGGACCAGCTAAGGGTAGTTTGTTTAGCCTACTTAATTGGTTTAGTTCAGTATTTGATTATTGTAATTTTTTAATCACTGTTTCAGTTTGCATGACTTTCAAGACTGTCCTCTGTGACTTGTGTCCAAAAAGATATTGAATTTTATACAGTTTTATTGTTACTGCTAAACTATTCAACATCATGATATACTATAGTTTGACGTCTATATTGCTCATCCTAATGCCTACTGTATACTGTATGTAATACTAAATAATAATAAACTACATTCGCTAGTTGTGGTCTCGTTAAAAGTTGATTCAAAATGATTGACAGTGGTTGCTTTAGCTCTAAATCATACTGACTGCACCTTTCTGCAGTGGTATTCCTAAAGACAGCCTAACACGCGTACATCAAGGTTGAGTTAACCAACTGCTTAATTAGCAGTCAGTTTATTCAGCATGCTGCAGTCATGTCAGCATGTGTTGCAGTGCTGATTAAATATTCAGACTCTGACATTTTTTCTGTTGTGCGTTTGGCACATTTCTGGAGCACAGCGGTCCGGGGCCCAACAACACATGTCATCCATGTTTATGCTTGTTGCTTTGATATAAATGAGGTTTGAATGAGGAGACGGAGTATGCCGCCACCATCATTCAAGGGTGATTAGATGCTTTAATATAGGCACCAGCTGCTGCACACTATTTAATCAACAGCATCAACATGAGAGCTGAGAGCCTCCAGCTCTCTACGGCCACCCGCCATTTACAGGAGTCTCCCCTCTCTATGTGCATTATAATCTCACTTCTTCTGCAACATCACAACCATTTATGGAATAGGTTTCAGATATTGAAAGTCTGCTCACTCTGTACGTATATGGTCAGTCAAACATGAAAAATACTTCAGTGTTTTCCCTGCCACATGAAGCCATAGGTGCAGCGCTTAAGTGATTTTGCAGAATGCCTTAAGTTGAATGAAGTTAAGCAGGAATTTAGGCATCATGTCAGAATAAACGTAAAAACAACAGTGACATTTCCATGCATTGAAGAAAAGTGGTTTGATCTCAGACAGAAAGATAAGCTGGCACCAGGAATGAGCTGCCAATTAACAGTCTGTGTTTTTTATGTACCGCTAACTTGGGATGGTAGTTGGGGTGGATTCCTCCTATCTTCTTGTTGTAAGTGGTGCTATCATTAGCCTTGGTGCACGGCTTTTTAATTAAAAGTAACACCACTGCAGACGCATAGAGCAGTCATGACAATTAATCTGATAGCTACTAGTTGGATATGGTTCAAAGGCTAGAAATGAACCAGAATGCGGGTGGTACTGTGATACAGTGGTTAACACCGTCAACTCACCTGCTGTGTGTCTGTTTGCATACTCTCCTCATGCCTGCGTTTCCTCTCACAGTCCAAAAACATGCAGTTGAGGTTACTTAGTGACTCTAAATTGCCTGTGGACATAAATGTAAGTATGAATGGTTGTCTGTGTCTACGTTTCAGCTCTGTGATAGACAGGCAACGTGCCTCTCACCCAGAGACAGCTGGGATTGCCTTCAGCACCACTGTGACCCTTAACGGGATAAACGGTTTAGAAAATGGACGGATGGAGGGATGAACAGAATGGTGTTCCTGCAGCAGTGGGAAACTCTTATGTAGAACATTAGCAATTTAAAAGTTCTGCAGCATACTCAGGACCATCCTTGCAATCAGCTTAGATTAAAATGGCTTAGATATTAGCCAATCTATATCACAATGAATGGTCAATTCTACAGTAACCATAACCTGCATCGTGTTCCTTTATATTCCCAAGAGTACCAAACAGTATTCAATTTATACTGAAAAATACCAGCCCATTTTATCAGCAAAGTGATTTATCAGTGTAACCTTAACCCACAGTCTGGCATCCAGTAAGCAAGATGCAACTCTCTTGCCTCGTAAAAATGTCACCCTAGCTCTAAGGGCCTTCTTGGTCTATGGATCTGGGTGAACTACTGGAGTATGAACACATCAGCACATATCCTGGCTTTCACAAATTTCCAGGTACACAGTACATATCCAGCATACACACAATGACCAAACCATGACCTCCTTTTTTCTCCTGGCTGTGGTGAAAACAGAATCTAATTTTAGACAAGAAAAGAACAATATTCTGTCAAAGAGAAGTGCTGCTATTTATTTTACTCCAAAGGTCAGAAAGAATGATATTATTTCTCCTTACTCTTCCCACACACAGGGCATTCATTAAAGGCAATATTTACTGTGACATTTGGAGCTGATATCAATTCCTTTTGCTCAGTGAGAGGCAAGCAGCGATGGAAAAACACAGAACGATCATGCTCTGTCAAATAGCTGTCCAAAACCTTGGACATTGGCCATCTAATTGAGGTAGACGTTGGATTGGAGCAGGAAGACTTGCAATAATTTTAGAATTTTCAGGCCCTCTATTCATTACACTTTGGACCACAAGAAAATTTGGAAAGAGGTTTCATGGTCAGGGGTATTCCTAGTCACCTTGTCCTAGACAGATCCTTTATCACTACCTTATAAACAACCATGGGCCATCACAGTAGCCCACAGTGGTTTCAATCACAACCACATAATGACAAGTGCCTAGTTTGGTCAGTGAGGGATTTGTCGCATTGTCATTCACCCTCCTCATTTCCTCTCTATTGTCTACTAACCAACACAAAGAAGAAACTAGCTGGTGAAGCCAGAGGAGCATTTAGCAGCTAAAGAGTCATATTTTTTTCTCAGGAGGTGGTAGGTTACAGTCTGTGTTTCCAAGTAGCCACAAAATGTGGGTTCAAAGTTAGGGAATGTTTTTAATTTTGACTTATTGACTTTTTGACTATTGATCGCCAGGAAATTGTAGTTGGACAGCTGCACAAAGGTGATGGTGCTACTACAAGGTTTTGGTGTTCTGTCCAAGGACAAATCGTCATGTGGATCGGAGAAACTGGGACTCAAACCACAATAGACACCACAGACCATTCATAGATGACTACCCTACCAACTGACAGCCACCCAGAAAACGACACTGTTAAGGTTATGGTCCCATTATGGTCATGAGTAAAAGACTGCTGTCTTTGCTCCTGACTGACATCAGTCAGGAATCAGGATGGTTTGATGCGTACTCGTGTAGCAAAATGTCCAATTTGTCTAATATTTTGTAGCACAACGCAACGGTTATTTCATGCTTTTGAGATAGAGGCACTCTACTCTCAAGGTTTCGCTTATTTGTTTTTACAAATAGCAGAATGATGTAGCCCAGGTCACCCGACCTGACTGAGATCATGGGGCAGAGACTGCCCCAGCCTATCACATTTGCAAGTACGCAGGGCAGCAACCAACAAGTGCATAAAATGCTGGCATTACCTTGTGGTAACAGCTGTGTCTACATAGAATTTGAAATAGGCTTTATTTTGTTGCACCATCAATAGACACTTTAATTTTCTTATCCTTATTCTTGTTGTTGGGTGTCGTGAACATTACAGCCCAGCAGGACAACATTCAGTCATACTTTGCCTAAGATCAGCAAGGGTAATGAGCAGTTTGTATGACTGCCAGTCTAACCCTCTAAACCCACAATATAACAGTCAGCCTTATTCACAATTATATCCCATTCCATTAGGCTTCTTATGTCTCATTTCCTAGAATCACCTTCCTCTATCACTTCTTCTAGTGTGCATGCCCACACCAACAACACTGAACCACGGAGCATATGGGTGAAGCACTGAAGCCTTCAACATGATGGATGTGACATCACATCCGACACCATCATCACAGCGTGCTTCATATAGAGGCCCACCAGGCCTGCTCCTCATCACCATTTGCATTTTAATGCCTCAGCAATATTTAATCCATTAGGTTTCTCCAGGGCCGATTAGTGGAGGGTTATTTAAGGTTGCGATTAGACCACTCAAAAATTATAATGAGATCCTATCCATGCCCTCGTGCTAACAGTCGGGGCTTCATGTTGACTGTGATGGCTGAGAGGACTATTAGAGGATCTATTAATATATTCAATACTACATCTCCCAGAATTACCTCTTCAGGGCCCTGAGGCTGGTGTGAGTGATGGCAGAAGAAGCTGTGCTAATTTTCACAGATAGTGGTAATCCTCGGATTCAGGGAAATGGAAAGTTATACTGAGTAATATTAAATTACTTTCCTATACGGACTCCTCCAGAGGGTGGTGAGAGTTGAGTGAGCACACGGTGGGTTAAAAGTCTTTCAGCTCACATTCAGCTCAGCAATCATCCTCAGACTGGAAGAATCTCTGACCCGAGCAGTCGCAGGCGAACATACGCAGATTAGCCAGCAACTGTCACAAATCAGATTGACAGAGCCAAATAAACATGGCTAGTGGCGACAACCTGAACTGTGACAGTCAGTCAGTCAGGATTAGCCACTACAGTGGGAGTCATGTGGAGGCAAACACATGTGCAGCACTCAAAGTTAATGAGTTCAGTGAAGCTGAAAGGCTGTACACTAAAATTGGGCTCATGGAATGGGAAAGCAGATCATCACGTGGATATTTTTAACCTCTGTTGCGTATATTCATTTCTAAGTTTCTAATCTAAAGTTAGAGACAATTTAAATTGGGTCAACATGAACAAAAGTCTGGTTGGAGCTGAGCTGGGACAAGGAGACAACAACCATTATGACATACTTGGAGACATATCAATCAAGTAGACCTAATATCACAATATTTTACAGTATTTTCACAGTTAGGATATTAATGATAATATGAGCATTGTACCAACAAACACCACCTTTTTGGCCACATCAGCATACAAGCCAGTCGTTATTATACGTCCACCTAGTATTTAAACACAAAAATGTTTGTCAAGAGGAGGTTGGGGTGGGTCAACAAAAAAACAGGACTTTCCCACACGAGACCTGAATTTGAGTGCAGTGTCTGTTGGTGTTATCACCAGTAACGTGACGCACGTCATGTGAAGTTAGAGCTTTCGACATTTTCACTAATCCTAACCATGTTTATTTAGTGCCTAAACCTAACCCAGATGTCATGCTGTCTCTTTAGGGTGAAAATAATTGTTACACTAGCTGCCATTTTGGTGCATGGCGCCAGAAGGAGTGCAATGTCAACAGGCGCCTGCTTCTCTGTCCCAAGTGGGACAGATGGGTTTTCTACTTTATTCTGTGTATACTTATAATCTGTAAGGTGTTAAACCTTACACTGTAAAGTGCCTTGAGATGACTCCTGTTGTGATTTGGCGCTATATAAATAAAGTTGAATTGAATTGAAAGTTAATAATAATACAAGTGTGTTTCCAGGTGTAGCATATGTGGAAGAAAAGTTGTAAGGCCCTTTGGTACGAATGTTGCACAGTGTTTAGCCCATTTCCTGAACAGTCTAGAAACTCACTTGATGAAATATGCTTTTAACTGACTTTTGACCTTTGTATTGTTCTAAATCTTTTATTGAGTCAGTATAATGCAGTAATTAGTTAGCTTCAGTTTGTGGCATCAATAGCAGCTTCTTGCTCCTAAACCTAGTTATGGTTTTAATGTTTTATAGGTAGCGCCTCCAAACGTGAAAACTAGAAAAAATATCTTCAAGTAAGCAAACATAGGAGCACGGGCTCTCTCTCACAAACACACACACATCACATCACATCACAAAAAATAAATGAGTCATCTTGGCTATATGTTCCTCTCCACCCTAGTGTGCTCAGCCACAGAAGGGAGTGTTGAAGTGCTGTTCCTTTGGCAGGAGCATGATGTGGTGCACCCCTGCACACGCACGCACACATGTGATCAGGACAAAGAAGCATTCAAGGGTATCTATCAATATCCTCCTGCAGCTCACGAAAAAAGGGGGGAAAAAGAGAAAAGAAGAGCTCAGAGGTCAAACAAGAGGGAGCAGAGGACATCTTGAAGTGATTTTCAAACAGAGACCTTAAACACTTGATCCAGCCCTGCAATAGGATTTGGTGACTACCCTGCACCAATGTCACCTTTGTATATAATTAAATCTCAGATTTCATCCAGTCTGGTCTGTTTCTGACAGAAGTTCCTGCATGACCACAGGCAATGTGCAAAACTGTCAATTTATTTATTACTCACATTGTTGTATAACGTGTGCATGTGAAGGTGAACCTGATTTAATGAACTACTATCACTATTCCAATTTCAAGCCAGCAGAGAATTTTCAAGATTTAAGATTCATTATATTGATAAAAACTTTTTTTTTTTTTTTGATAAAAATGCATGCTTTTAAACCTTTTCCTGTCTCCTACACTCATGGGAACATTTAATCAATAGAGGCTATATGGTGGCAACTAGACCAGACCTTAGTCATTATGGTTAAAATAATAAATGCAGAAAGTACTGAGCATAGCATACCAGACCTCCGTTGTCATGATTACAATAATAAACATGCAGTTAAGGTTATTGGAACAGACATGGTTTGGTTTGGTCTTGGTTAGTTTCAGGGTAAAATCACAGTTTGGCCACAATAAGTACTTCATTAGGATTAGAGAACATCCACTATCACAGTTACAACAACAAACACACAGTTAAGCTTATGTAAGGGCCATGGTTAAAAGAAACAAAGGTTTACTATTGGTTTGGAATCGAACCTCATTCTCCAGTGCCATCTTGTGTTTTGTCGACAGATCCATCCACCCCAATCACCTACCTACATAGATACTGCTTTATATATAAAACTTCATCTGACAGTCTCTTCTATTACTCATTACAAATCTGAGATCCAAGAACCCTGGATGACCACTTCCATTCACCACTGTCTAGCTCACTCAGCGACTCGCTCACTGTGCTGGTAGTGACTTTAATAGAAAAATAAACAGTAAAAAAAAATCAGTAAATCATAGTTTTTGTTAAACATGGAAGCTCATTCTTGATTCTGGAAACATATCTGTTCTCTGTTTTCGAGAGTACAGAAGTAGATCCAAGAGCTGCAACTAATGATCATTTTCACTATTGATTAATCGACAAGAGTTTTCTAAAAAACTGATTCATACGCTTCTATACAACTAAACACAAACATTTAATTTGTATTGAGGATTGATTAGGACTGAACAATTTCAACAATGTTCCCAGACAATAGATTTTTTCTGCTAACATATCTGGTCTTGCAGTATAATGTCCACTTTATCTGACTATAGTGTTATCAAACATTTTTATGGCTGGGTTTAGGCACTTACATCACTTGGTTTAGGTTAGAGAGAGAGTGTGGTCTGGCTTAACAGATAAACATTTAAGTCACTTCACACACATCTTTATGGAGCCTTAAACAAAACCACAATCTTTCTCTAACCTTAACCAAAGTTGTTGCCTAAACCTAATCACACATGGGACATTTGCTACAAAAACATAATTACGTTCGCAGTTTATTCGCAGCCTGAAAACAGCCAACAGATCTCATAAAGCATCCGCTGACATATTCAAATTGCTCGTTTTGTGTGACCATCTCTCTAAAATCCATAGATACTGAGTTTATTTTCACATGCAACAAACCACATCCTCAAGAGTGGAACAAGAAGCTAGAAACTAGGAAATGTTGGCAATTTACTTGAAAAATTAATTTATAAAATCAATGCCAGTTAAAATAAAATCAACACAAATACTTGTCCTCTAAACATACAGTATACTTCAACCCCATTTTATTTATGTTCTCAATTTCTAATTCATGTGACACTATTTTCTACTTGTTCCAACCCTGCAGCTGGTAACACACTCACCATGGTGCTCTGATGAAGGCTCGTCTGCAACAAAATATAAAACCCCTCATGCTCATTTACATATCAAATGACCCCACATGGAGGCTCAACCTCAAGACTGGAAAAGCTGTTTCAGACATTTTGCAAGAACAGAAACAAAACTAGAAATGCCCACAGTAAACAAAACGTCTCAAAATAAAGTCTATTGGCAGTTTTAGTGCAAAAAAAACATGTCAGTTGAACTCTACTGGTAACACTGAGTAACCCACACATGCTGTACAGTTTCCAGCAAGAACATTACACTGTGTTATATCAGGAGTAGAGCAGTATAGTTTACTGTATATGCACATTCACTGCTGACTCCTAATAGACACGTATACAATTCAAATGAAGAGTGATCACATGTCCTACACACTGTCTAAAAGTCATTATCAACACCTCTATATTCGACACCTCCAAGCAAGTGCAGGAGTCAGAAGTTGCTGCTGACAGTGCAGACCTCCCTCAGGCCCCGCTCGATGATAAATTCTCCTGTACACTAATGCTGCTACAATCAATCAGAAACTGATACTCTGTCCATATCCTTGATGGAGGACAGCCAGGTATCGGCTGAATGCCATAGAGACTGGCACAAGATCAAGCATGCAGCTGAGGCAGTAGTGCACAAACAAAGACATCAATAATGCTTGTGTAGTAAAAAGTATAATATGTGATTAAATTGGACACAGGTAACTTATTTGCATCTCTAAACACTCTCTTTCTGACCAATTCAAGATTAGACTCATTCTGACCCAAGACTTAGGGATTTCTTTTCTACTACAGCCGAGTAGTATAAAAAGTCTTATATAAGAAGCACAGCATGAGGAAAAGTGTGAATTCCTGGCTGTGATTACTGCCAGACAATTCTGACAGCAAAACTCAATATGCTAGTCAGATTGCAACCTCACACAGTCTCACTTCTCAGGAGTATAAAAAGAACAAATGAACAAAATAAATAAATAAATAATAAAAGAGACGGCGAAGACATCAAGTTGTCTGCTGTAGAAGCTCAACTCACTGCAAGGCTTCTAATCCTCTGCTAGTCAGCAGTCTGACGTCGTGCCACTGGCTGGAAATGTTGTGTCTGAGATATGACAATGACAATGACTGTCTGACAATAGCCATCTGATATGTATTGTGTCTGCAATTACAGACTGTGCAGAGGCTGCCTGTCCTTCACAAGATACAAAGTGTGGTATTTTTACTGCTGGTACTCATTGAGGATGAACGCCACAGACGTGTCGTCCTCCACAATGCAGTCACATCAAAGTACAGCTGAGACTAATGTGAATGTCATTAGTTTTGCTCCTAAACCAAAGTATTAAAGAAATTTATAATTTAAGCAAAATTCATCCTGAGTGAAGCACAACTGTGTGCACCAAATTTTTATAGTGATCCATTCATTAGTTGGTAAGGCAGTTCACCATATTTATCTGATAGCTGTTGAAAGTTTTTTCAAGCTGAATGAAAGATAAAGTGTGGGCAGCATGGTAGTGGAGTGGTAAGCACTCACAGCGAGGAGGTCCTGGGTTCATACCCGTCTGTCTCGCCTCTTGTGCAGTCCTTCAACAGTATGAATTTTTACAGGCTGTACTCTGCCTTTCATCCAGTGGCAGCGAGGATTGTCTCAAGTACCAATTCATTTCAGAGGAGCCTCACAAAAGGGTCAACACGTACACCACATGCCAGTTTAGTACTTTTTATCCAGCACAGCGAGGCAGTGTATCTGCGAGGTAAACCTGCTTAGATCAAACAGTGTAAAAGTGTCTAAAGAAATCTCTCATAAACATGCAGTCCCAGTTCCCATATAAGAAACTGCAATAAAAGGTCTATTGTCGACCTTCTAAATGTCTTATTTGGTCAGACAGTCATTCCCAATGATTCCATTTCACCTCTGACCCTGAGTCTTCGATGCCCTGTGGCAGACTGGATGTACAGAAGAGTGACATGGAAAGGCTACAAACACTGCTATCAAAAGTGTAGGGAAGCCTCTAATCAATGGCACAATTTGTTCCACTCTGCCTCCAACCCATACACCTCGTTCCATCTCTCTTTCATCAGGGGTCGTTTATCTTTGCTGATTCACAGGAGGTCCTAATGCCTTTTCTCCTCCTCAGCCATTTCTCGTGCACTTAAGCTCACTGCATTGAACTCATGTCAAGCTTTACATCCACGACCATGTAGGATGTAAAACAGACGTATTTCAGGAAGCATTATCAGCACACCACATTGATTGGAATTTTCAAAGCTCTGCTGATTGAACTTCAACCAGACTCTCCTATTGCTGTTTCACCCTCTATGCATGCTAATTTTCTATTGGGAAATCCTTCAATCAATAATCAGTCATGTTTCTGACCTTGTTCAGAGAGGAAGAATAATGTTGCAAAGCAATGAGAGATTTCCCCTTACTGGAAAAAGACAGTATTGCTTATGAAAACAGACAGAGCAGATGTTGACAGCATTTCTAAATTCATTTTAGCTGAATGACGTGACAGAGTTATTTCCTAAACTTCATCAAAATTGTCATTCACCACATAAGGCACTCTCACCCAGAACACATAGAAAATTATGTCATCCATTTTCTGTACTTTCATTCTTCTTCAGTTTATTTCTCAAGATCAGTTCAGGATGAGAGGCGAAAACTGGACAGAAACGGTCAATTGAGTGATTTGTCTCTGTGATCAGAGTATTTCAGGTGACCACGGTTATAAATTATCAGTACAACTCATTAGAAAATATTTGGTTCCCTCATAAATAATCACCAATGTACAACCATGTAAACAGAAGAAAATAAAAAGTGAAGTCGACATTGACTCATGTTGAAGAATTTCAGTAAGAACTTTTCAATGAAGCTCTGCAACTATTGGTTGTTTTTCCAATAGATCACTCATTAATTTTTCCTGTAAAATGTCTTTATAATTTCCCACAACCCGAGTTGACATCTTTAAATGCCACGTTTTGTTCGACCAACATTCCAAAAGCCAATTAGCATCAAAAACCATCAAATCGTCTCATTTGAGAAGGTTGAACCGTTCCACCAGCAATTCTTGCTCAACAAAACAGATGGTGAATACACTGCAGCATGTGAAATCTGTGTAAGATTAAATATCTTACATCAAGACATAAGCTTATGCTTGAAACTAGAATTACTAGAACTGTAAAGCTGCTTGATCAACACTGACAAGCACTAAACTATTTTGTCAAAGTCCAAATTTGTTATATTTCAAGAACAAAGACAGACTATTGCTTTAATAACTATCTAACTGTAATCTTTTCAGCCTGTTAAAGGCTTCAAAAAATTTAACACATGAGGTGTTTTTAATGTTTTGGTTCCCTCATTCATTTTAAATAGGGGCGCCAAACCATTAGAACCACCTCTTAACATAAAGCACTGCAGTACGACTCCACCTCCCACTATCACCTCAGTAATAAACACGTATAAGAATTATCACTTTCTGACAGTTTCTACTTAAAAACTGAGAAATCATACCCATGTAGAAGTAGAATTAATGGCAGAGCCCCTGCATTGGATTGCATTAGACTACACAGGGGTACCTAGTAATGTGGCCAGGGAGTGTTTTTACAATGTCCAGGCAGAACCAAGTTGAAGAAGCAGTTTTCTGGAGTTTTCAGACTTTGGAATTGTAGGTTTCATTTGATGTCTTGGTCAAAAACAGATGCTTCATGTGATGCAGTTTTACAACTTTTAAATGACATTTGGCTGTCTTTAAAATTCTCATTCAAGGCGGTAGCATGTAAAAATGAGCAAGGTTGAATTCATTTGGGTCTACCTGCAGATGGAACATTAAGATTCCAGCTTCACATCATGACAAACACAGATGAGAGCAGCATGAACCATGACTTGGAAGCACTGATATAAAACATGAAAGAATTCCGTGATTTGCACTTCTTCAAATTAATGACAGCATTTCCTTTTAATGGATTCTCCGTGGGCTTCCAGTAATTAAGGAACACATTTGTTGCATTAATTTTTGATTCTGACACCAAACACGTGAAATTATTCAGCTCTAATTGGACTGAGAATGGATAATGAAGTTTGCGTGTGACAAAGACAAAATGGAGAGCGACAAAGAGTCAGGAAAGGAGACAGAGTACAAGAGAAAGAGAACAAAGAAGGCTAATGAGAAAATCGTGACTCAAGTAACAATCATGACTTCATCAACTAACAAAACCTGACAATTTGGATAAGTTGAATGTTATAGATAATTCACAGAGCGCTAATTGTTTCACAACAATCCAAATCACAAAGCACACACACAGCAAATTGAGAAGAGACAATACTTAATAATCAAAGCTTCCACAGGAGCTTTCTGTTGAGAGCAGCACTTTCACCAGAGATTCCGACTAAAGTCAGTCAGGTTTCAGTCTCTGTTTCCATTACAGACAGAGTCAGACAGAGGGAGAAAGATGAGCAAGAGCTCAGGTTGTCAAAGCCTTCACCCATTTGTAGGAACTCACATGGGAGCAGAGATTCCCTTCCACGGTCAGAGATTTCAAGGCAGAAAAGTACTTTCTGCTTCAATACATCCTGGAAACTAAAAATGACTTCACTTCACATTTTCTTGACAAGAAAGATAATCTGATTCTACAGCTCCTATCAGCTTTATGGAGCTTCTTTCTAATGAGTTTCAGCTCATTGTTTAGCTGTCCAGTCAACATATTTACTGTGCTGGTTCACTATCCCTGCTCTCATCGAGCTTTTTTCCACTCCACCTCTGACTCAACTCTACTTGCTTTTGGTACCAGGTACTTCGTTTTCCTGATGTAGTACCCCCTCAGTCTAGCTGGCCATCAAAACACCACTTTTCACCTTTTGGCATGGCCTAAGCTCATTTGGAACCTCGAAGGAGGTGAAAGCAAAAAATGTGCCAGGTGCCAGCACAATTTTTGCCCACTGGAAAACCAAAAAAAGGTTTGATAACCAAGTCAAGTCGAGTTGATCTGGTACCATGTAGAGGAAAAAAGCTATAGTGTTAGCATTTAGCAGCTAAAGAGCTATGTATTCTTTGAGGAGCTGGTGGAGACAAAACATCTGAAGAGATGAATATTGGTATAAATTCATCAGGTTAATTACTGTAATCAGCCCTTCTGTCTCAGCCTATTCTAATTTATTCACATTTATTATTGTAAGCAAGTACTTATGTCATGTTTTACTGTGTTTATTTTATCTTTTCAATTAACGTAAATCTGAACGTCCTGTGCATGACCCTAACCTAGTTTGTGCCTTAACTCAGCCAAACTGTGATCTTTCCCCTGTAACCAAGGATTTATGATTGTTGTCATGACGACTGGTCTGACATGCATTCATCATCATTCCTACAGCATCAAATAGATACCAAAGGGTACCTTTAGCATTGGTATGAGGACTTACAATGCATCAGTTTGGGAAGCTGTGGGATAGGGAGATGTCTGTCCAAATTTTTAGAGATCTTTCCAAGAGGTGCTCAATTTAAGTGATGGGAGCCAAAGTCCACAGTCCTCTGTCAGCCCAAAACTGTCTAAAAAGGTTTATTTGAAGACAATATAAGGCTTCAACATTCCAAATTAGTCAAATTAAATGGATTTCTTCCAAAGTTGCAACTTTTTTGGTATAAAATTCCCCTGGAAACGAAACAAACACAAAGAGGGCATTTTATACTGAAAAGACTTGATTTGACAGATTTTTTTATGGTACAAACTCTTAACATTTCCCCCCTGGTCATGTGCTTTAAAACCATAGTGAACACTAGTTTTGTAATGATGATATGCATTTTGGAAGCCCTAGACTTCAGAGAGGTCCAAATCCGAAAACACAGTTGAACGCTTTTGTCATTTGGACTGGAGGATCTATTGGCCTATTATGATGTAATTTTCCACTTGCATCATTTTATTATGTGCTAGTATCATAAGAAAGAATGAAAAACATAAGTAACTGTTACTTCAGCAGTCTGAAGATAGACTCTCAGTTGATTTATTTCACTAAATAAATAAATTATGAGTTCAACAGAAGCCAGCGGCAAACAATCTCTCTGTTTCTGTTTGCCTCACTCAGACATGCACATACAGCATCGCACTGATTTATCCAAACTCCCATATGTTCATATACTGTAGCCGTCACTGCCACTTGGTTTCTTCCAAACATCGTTCTGCAGGACAGGAAGGAGTCTTTTACCCTCTCAGATTCTTTGCATTCTTTCTTTGCAGAACAGCCCATTTATAGCAAATGGTCCAAGCTAATTCCCCTGACACTGACTTCTACAAATGGTCTGTTTCACATTGTTTCACCACAAAAGTCCCCTCCTGAACAAGAACATGGACTATATCGTCTTATACAAATAACCAATGGAAACTTGACAACAGCCCATGTTGCCAAATTAACGACATGTGACGTAGATGATATCGGAGCTCTCATGTCCCTCTGCCAGCAAAAATAAAGACTTCTCCACTCAGTGGGAAAATCTTACAGTGCAGCATTCCTCATTGCCCCTTGTCCACCACACTACAGCTGAGGCTGCAGTATAAAAGCAAACACTTTCTCCTCCAGTCACGGTGAATGTGGGACACAAGAAATCAGTTGGAGCTACAAAGATGGTGCAGCATATGTCAGGTGTCTTAAAGGTTTACATAATGCTGCAAACCTCCACTGTGTTTCAGGAATGTTATTATTATTGCTATTACCATTTCACTCAGATAAAAGCATTCAGAGCTTAGCAAAGCATAGTAAATCCTAAAGCTAGGGAAGTGTTTGTTGTTTCCACAATACTGTTAACATCTAACATTTTCCCAGCCAAAATGAAACCACATTTTCAGATTATCCATTTTTTCCACACCTCCCACCATGTTCATTTTGAATAATTTCTCATATACATGTGGTGTATATACAGTAGGTCTCTATTATGTCCCATATCAAAGAAGGTGGATAGTGTTTAGTAGTTTTTTGCATCAGTGCCAAGATAATACTATATAACTCTGTCTCCTAAATATTACATATGTAGCACAATTTAAAATCATATTTTCGTAGTATAAAGATAAGATGTTAATGAAAAATGAGTTTCAACGAGGTGGTTAGGTTGGATGGAGGAAATATAAAGACCAGGACTGTCACACTAGAGGCCCAAGCTCAACCCCAGAGTCCTGTGTCTAGTTGGGTTTAGGCAACAAAAGCTCTTAATGGTTAATGTAGACAGGCATTATGGTAAACAGATAAAAACCGCAGTGAAACACACAGTGAACACAGTACAAATACAGAAAATGGCCAGGTTTTAATGTTACAGGCACTGTAACTGTGCAACAATTAGTCAATAAATGGATTCATTGTCTGACACAAATTAACTTTGATTTACTTTACTTTACTTGGCAGACGCTTTTATCCAAAGCGACTTACAAGGAGAAGACACAAGCAATTACCATTCGGG
>JAUMHL010000009.1:22793070-22835276 GCA_032362345.1 Sandelia bainsii
CCCCGTGAGGAGGGAATTTTCAGTCTCCTCTCATTAGCAGATCTGAGAGGGCGTGCAGGAGTGTAGCTTACTATTAGTGTGTTGATATAGGAGGGTGCACCAAATACAACAACCAGACAAAAAGGAAAATGAAATACAGTTTACAATACAAACTTCTTCAAATTAAAAGCCTGAACAATGCTCGGAGAAAGTCAGCAGCAGATAATCATTAGTTGAAGACCACAAATGGAACAAAGAAATAACTTTTAAATAATTAACATAGCTGAAAAAGGGTTGGCTGTTTCTATTTGTAAAAAAAATAGCCTGACAACACCTTGTCAGACTTAATAATGCTGTAAAAGGTTGGCATAAGAATATCATAACCTGATGTGCTCATCTGTCCTGAAGAACAGTTGTGTATTTCATGAGGCCTATGGTATAGAACATTTAAAAAATCTACCAACCACCCACAGCAGTAGCACCTCTGCCACATGCTGCCATCTTATCTATTATTCATTAGTTGATGCCACTGCCTCCTGCAGACAATATGCTAGAAATTTTCCAAAAAGACCATGTAATTGTAAATAAGACACAGCTTAAGACGGCCTTCTGCTGGGCGAAGCACTACTGAGCACACACACTCACGTTGCTTTAACTCAAAAGCACAACCAAGCAGTATCCCCTCGTCAATACAAATGTAACACCTCAGTATCCTCAAACCTCAATGACTGCCTCATTAAGCAGCCACCTGCAACGGCAAACTGCAAGCAAATGTTTGAGAAATCAATACGTTACACAAGCCTGCAAAATAGGACTGTCCCAGGGTTCCCAGGTCAAAACAGATCATCTACAGGGTGAATTCAAAACTGCTGACTGATTTCAAGATGAGTTTATGGTGATGTATAATATATTGTACAGCAAAAGAAGAACTGCATTCAGGCAGTATAACGATATTGAACCAATATGAATTTTTATAGGTAGAAATTTGACCATTTATGTGGTAACTGTCCTTTTAATATCTCTGGTTGTTTTATACCATTGTGGAAAATACTGCAATTCAATAAGTAGGACTGTTTTCTAGCAGTATTGGAGTTTGATTTTATTTGTGCAACAATGTGACAAAGCTTTTGCCAGGTTTACTATTCTATATAAACCATAAGCAGTTTCTTAATTGTTTTATTGTCCACTCCTACAAGCATCAAGAAAATGACTGAACATTAAAAAAAAGTTCTCGTGCCTGCTTGGTTCAATTACAGCTGCAAATTTTAGCTGGCACATGCTTCTCAGACCTTAAAGCTGAACTAATCAATACTTTTTTATTATTGGTAATTAATGAGAAAAGGGTAAGAGAGGATTATCAACTGCTTTTTATTAGTATATCCCAGGATTGTTTTGTTTTTTTGTTCATGCTCACAGCTGTCATGAAAATCATTTTCAGCTGCTTTCAGTGAAAAACATCTGAACCCACTTTAAACTACCTGCTTCACAGAAAACAGACACAGGTACAGAGTTTTTTGTGAACAGTGAACAGGGATGTAGCACATACCAGTTTCATGGTAAATCATGGTAAAATTCCTGATTGTTACACTGTAGTTGAACTGTGGGCTGTGCTTTGAAAAACTCCCCTGCTGAAGGTTTAAAACTATTGTGCAACCGCAGCGTGCCACCTGGCTTTATTTTGTGTCTGTGAAAACATGGGAGAAGGTGGTGACAGCACTGAGTCATCTTCATGACCACCACCCACTGCTTTATATCAAATGCAAAATCAGTTAGCCAGTTAACTGAAAGTTAACTTGCTAACAGCTATAATAATACCAGTAATAGTGCAGTTTGTGTATCAGCACACGTTAACAATACCATGATAGATCATTTTGGCCTCTACATCAAGACAAGAAAGCGCATTAAACTTCGTACCATTTCATTTCTAGAGGTGGAGCATTTAGAATTATTTGTTTAATGGAGTTGGTGAAGACAACAGAGCTAAAAGAAGAGTGAATATTGGACTTAAATTTGCAAGGTGGATTCCAAATGACTGCTTTATATCTCCTGGATGAGTAGACGCAGGACCGCTTGCTAACACTTCGGCCATATCAATTATATATCATATCATGGTATTAACACAGAGTGGATGGAAGCATAGAAGTTATATTTTACATAAATCAGTAAAATGCTCCATACAAGTCACAATATCCACAAAGACAGTATGAGTAATCTATCAAACTGCTGTTCAACAATCAGATCATAAACTTGTCAAGGCAACAGTGAAGGACTTTTGAAGGTATTATTTGAGCCAATTCCGCATCTGATTGGACTCTGATAGCTATTCAATCAATCAACATATTCAATATTAAAAGATGCAGATTGGGGCCAAAAAATACTGACATCACAAGCTCCCAAAAATGCACTTGTTTTCCACCTACCTCTTCAAAGCTGCTATCCTCTTTCTTGAATGCTGCAAAAAGAAGAAAGAGAGAATCAGACACTGCCTGTATTGACATCTTTTGAAGAATGAGCAAAATAAAATGTCAAATGGTAAAGATGAAGTGCGCGCACAACCTTCTAACCGCGCCAGCATTTGTCAGGAATTTATTTTGTGCTGATTAAAGCGGCGTGGGAGTTGGTGTGATTTGAGCTCACTAGTTCTGGTGACAGCTCACTTCTCTAAAAGAGTTTCATTAGGGGAGGCCAGAGAGCAGCGACAGCAGGGATGGAAAGATTCCCACATACACGTCATCTTCAAGAAAAGCAAAGATGTTGCAAATCTTTTAATGTAAGAGTAAACTTAAACAAGGGGCTTAATAAAGATGAGTATTATTATTATTACAATGTAACATCACATGGTATACTCCATTGTTTTTTTCTCAGAGCAGGTTAACTCTTCAGTGCACTTTGTTCCACAGTCACTGTCAACTATAACCTACAAAGAGTCCTAAAAACTCTCCATCGCCCTCCACCAGTGTCTCCAACCAAAATACCTGTTAACTGGGGCAACAAAACGGACAAAAAGTATATTTGTCTAATTTCCAGTCAAATTATATCCTTACAAAGTAGTAGTAGGTGATTCAGATCATTATCACCATTGTAGAGCTTACAATAAGCTGTGATATACAAATGCTACATATGAGGATTTTAACTGGAAAAACTTTTTATATTACAAATGCTTCAATAACACTTTGTAATCTTATTTCAAGTACAAGATGATCCAGAACAGACTCAGTATTGCACAATGTCAGATAAGTTAAACATATCTTAAATGAATATGTTAAAGATAATGAACATGACGTGTTACTACTACTACTAGCTACTTTCAAGATGTGTGTTTTCTTCATTTCAAGAAATCTTACCAAGCCAATGGCAGAATTTTTAATTTACTTATCACAAGACATAAACCCCTTGTAATAGATTTTTCTTATTCATGAAGCAGCATTTTTTTCTAGCGCATGTTTGTGTGTCATCTACTTTTTAATGAGTCTGCTTAAAGTAACATCTGGAGCTCCGTATGTTTCATTTCAATATAGGTGGACGTGTTGCTGTAGTCACCAACATGATGTGAAAGGCGGTCTTAGTTTTATAGTTGTTGTAGTGGTTTCCAAAAAATAATTCATATGTGGCTCATTTCAACATCAGATTTACCGTATGTTGTAATATGAAGAATAAACAGACAGCTATTTCATTACCAGATTGTTAGCAAACATGTTCCTGTTTAAAACAGGCGCATCTAGATGAGAATTTCTAAAATAATCAGAAGACAACCACATTTTCAGTTGTAGAAACACTCTACATATGGCACTAAGGATGTATTTACCAGCAGATGGTTCTGAATCACTGTATGAAAAAACAACCCATTAAAACACGATGACTATACAGTCAGATCGGCCCAGTGAATTCCACAAAAATCTGAATTCATGGCAGAGCTGCAGTACTGGATTGTATTAGATTGGCCAGTGAGTGTGTTGTTGCGCCCTATTCTTCTGCAGCTGATTCATGGAACCAAAGTGGAAAATGTTTACTGGGACGAAATAAGTCATAGAACTACTGTTAGCATAACAGCAGTGGGTTGCACTTCCCTTTGCTGAGTTTCTTCAAACTGAATAAAGTGTGCACTACTTGTGGCAGCTCATTCAGGAAAAACTGTTTTATAACTGCACACCAAGAAAATAAAGAATAAAATACAAGCAGCAGAGAACAAGGGATGCTGAAGTTGAGCTGCACTTACTGTTATGTTGGTTGTGTGGTTGCAGGAGGGAGGAGGGAGGAGGGGACAGGAAATAGCATGGGCATAACCTGCAGAAGCTGGCATTGGTACTTCACACACAATGGTTCTTTCTGAATAGTCCAGGGACTGTTAGAGAGAACTGAAAATCTGAATTGAAAAAGAAAAATGTCCTGTGATACATGAATCCTTCAAAAAAAGTACGGAAAAGTATGGATTTTTTTTTTATCTAGTTGTTATATCCAAATCCATATTAGGACTTTAGTGTAGGGGGGTATGAGAGACAGGAGAATAAACACAACTGCATCCTCCTTGGCAGTGCGTTTGTGTCTGCTGCTTTGATTACTGAATCTCTCTCACAGCACCAGATGCTTGTGGAGACTGTTATTAATAGCTAAATGATAATTTCTCAGTTATTGACTCCTAATGTTGACTATGTTGTCTAATGAGGAAGGCAGTACAGATGGCTAGATAACAGAATGCTCTGAGGGGCTGCTTCCCCATAAAATGACTTATTTATGTCAGAGTGAATGTTTGGAAGCATTGTCAGCCCAGCCACTGAGCCGTTAAACTGCTGCTTCCTTGTCCTCGGACGGTCGGTACACACACATTCCCCAAAGGCCACGGCCAGAAACTCCTGACAGCACCATCAGAGCTGCAAATCTACACTCAATACAATGAATACAGTACACTGCAGGTTAAATAAATCCTCTACTCTGGCTCTGGATAACATTTAAAGTGTATAATACAGGAAGGACATATTACACTGTCAAGTGTTTGAAATTAATCTTTACATTTTTATATATTAAATTAAAAAAATCACACTGGAGTGCTTTATATTAAGAAGTGGTTCTAATGTTTTGACCCCTTCATTTATGTAAATAGGGGGGCCAAAACACTAGTAATGACTACTTTCACTACTAAGACTACTAGTATAGTGATTGCTTGTAACTTTTTGTCTGTAATATGAATAAAAAATACTTTTAGGAAAAATATCAAAAAAAGATTCCTTCTCTATGCTGCAGAACATTCTTACATGCATGAACACTCCTGTTAACTACTACATTTTGATGCTGATGAGATGCTGTCAGAGTATATTCATACACTGCAAATAAATGTTATACTATATTTTTTTCCAGGGAGCACACAAAAAATAACAGCGTGGCTTTCTGGAGGAGATGATCAGAGGGAAGCATAAAATCAGACATAAAGGGAAATGAAGATTGTTTTGTTCAAATTCACAGAAACAAAAACACTGTACTTCTGGCTCAAAACCCATAAGCCCCACTTTAGTGCATCTACAGCTTTTTATACTGCACCTCTTGCTTGAAGGATTTTGCCTTTTGATCAGACTTATGAGGCAAACATTAAGAAACCAAAGCTGTCTTTCATACACTTCTATAGAGGTGTATGGAACTTTCATTGCTAATTTAACACCAGGGATGTACTGAGGGATGAATCCACCAAAAACAACTTCACCCAATGTTTTATCTGTAAAACAGATGAATCTAAGTCTTGAAAGGTGTATTTATAGCTGACAGAACATCAGATGTATTTATCTTTTATTTATCCAGAGAAGTTTCACTGAGCACACACGCTCTTCTCCAGGAATGCCTTGATTTAAACTCATCTATTTGCCCAAACTAATTCTAAAACCAACAAAATGTTTATTTACACTTGTGTTTCTCTCACCTGGGTTTGCATGTTCTGACTGTGTCTGTGTGGTTCTAAATTGCCCGTAGGTGTAAATGCTCAACCCGGTGTTCCCAATTAACACTTTTCCACCAAGTCAGTTCTAGGACTGGTTCGTACCCAGTGCTCAATTTCTCAATTTTCGGCCAGGAAAACTGGTTCAGAAGTAGCAGCAACTCTCTGATGGTCTAGAACCAAGAACCACTTGCTTCAGAGACTGGGGGCTGGATTATTGTGACCAACAAGAACAACTACAGTGTTACTTGCTGCAAAGATAAAAATCATCCATCCGTTATCCTAACCTCTTTTGCTCTTATGGGTCGACCTGTGGGTTCGAATCAAGTCCTACTTGCTGCGAGGCGGCAACCACTACACCACCGTGCCATCCAATAAAAATGTATCATTTATTAACTTTGTTTAACTTTAGTGTGATTGATAAAACATAATTGCTAGTAAGCTAAATAATGGCTAAATGCCTGCACATGGTGAAATTTGTGTGGATGCGGAATACAGAGCCTACATATGAAAATGGAGGTAAAATAACTGTAATATGAAGCTAACTTCAGGTAAAGCTGTATTTACTGTAGGTTGCTCCCGGTTGTTAAATCATCCGTTGCAGATGTCAGTCGTGAATATCAAACATTTAAAATTATCTTAATGAGACTGACTGGCAGCAACTGGTTCTTAAGATTAAAGACTGAAATCTTTACTCAGCACAGACTTTTCTGACAGCACCAACTGTTGTTGATGTTTAGACTGGCTCTATGGTGGCTCTGTAACCCGTGGAAAAGCAGACCAGTTTTTCGAAAGTTTGCAAGTTGAGCCAACTTGCAAACCAACACTAGCACCAGTCCCGGAACTAGCACAAATTGTGTGTTGGCCAAAAAGTGGTAAATGTCTGCTGGGGCCAGTTTCAGACCCTTAAGAGGATGAGTGGGAAGGAACCACGGAAGGAAGGAACGAAGAACAGACAGACAGATGGACAGACGGTCCAAAATCTTGCACGACAGCAAACTGGTCAGAAGTAAGACAAAAGGCGTGCACAGAAAGATCCTATGGTTGACCAGAAACTGTTGTGTCCTGCAGGGTACTTTTCCACTACCCACATGTTGATCAAATCATTATTACTGATTGCATCAGAATCAAACACAAATGTTGCAATAGATGATGTGGGGCTAGAGTGCAAGGGTTGATAATGAGGCAGGAAGTAGCAGTTCCACTTACTTATTACTGAACTACATTAAGACAGATCTGCTTCGTGCGAACAGAAGATAGAAAAAAGCGGGAAAACATATGCTGTCTAATTCAGATGGCTTTGTGTGGACGTACTCTTTAATCACACTCTACACCTAGAAGCTGCAGCTCCTGGGAAGCAGCTGGGGGTTAATTGCTGTGCTCAGGGGCACTTCAGCAGTAGTTATGAGCGAAGCGAAACCTCTGTTAATTCACTTCACTGCTCAGATTTATCCTCCAGGTTCAGGGATCAAAGACCTTTTGGTCTAAACTACAGCAAAACAAGAAATAGGGATTTTATAGGAAAAACACTTGCAGGTGGAGATTAGGGCGGCTTCATATTGTATCATCTATGATATGTCGGTGTAATTCCTCCCTGTGATTAGTTTGTTCTATGATGAAAGCAACGATATAGTTTCGCAATGACATGTTTAGATACAGACTGTACCATGGGCTTCTCACATGTGCTTACAAGCATGCATGGTGAAGAATAGCTAATTCCATAAAAACTTTGCCCCCTGGTATATATAAATGGTTCAGCAACAAATCAGTATATAATAGAAAGCTAATCCCTTCAATTAGAGAGAAGTGTTGTTTGGTAGTGGTTCTCCACATGATAGATAATGTAAACGCTGAATGGAGGCAGTGGTATTTTGCTTTGCCAAAGACACAAAGCGTCACTTTTTAAGTTTTTTTTTTTATTTCAGTATTTGATGATAGTCGGGTGACTACATCACAAACATCAGACAAGACTGCAACACCTGACGCCTGCAAATCTGATACAATATCTCAGAAATCTATTTTGTTGTTATTTTTTTATTATTGTTGACTATGATGTGCTAAAATGTACTTGAACTAGATTGAAAACCCTTTAAAATGCAGAGGTGGTAAATATAAAATAAAATAAACATCACATGAATGACGCCCTGTCAGTAAATGCTGCTGTGCATATTTGTTGCAGTAGTTATTTAATTTTGTTAAAAATGTATTTACCTATGTCGATTCAATTGAGATCCTCTTTTTCAAAGGAGACGTGGCCAAGATGGCACCTTAAACAGTACTAAAACCAGTCAACAAAGTGTAATGCTTTTAATTAAGCTAAGAACAAAAGAGGATTTTTTGTGGGGTCTTATAATTACTGATTTTCTCTATCTTGTTTGTTTCAGTGATTTTAACAGCTTATGGACATAATTTAGAAAATGTACAATTTTATTGTCCAATTACACCTTCAGGAACAATTTGGCTGGGACTGGTTAAGGGGGCCCCCCTGCCTTACAGTAGGGCAGGCAGCTGCCCCCCTTTGCGCCCCTGTAGATCGGCCCCTGCTGCACAGTCTCTGTCAAATAAACTAATAAATTAATATTTTCCACAACAATTTGACATTTCAAACAATAATTTCATCACTTAAGTCAAGAGTTAGAGTAAATGTAATCAGAGAGTAAAGAAAGTATTCCCCAGCAGTATGAGAGTGAGATGCTCAACACAAGTCCAAATTGAGTCAGTTCATTTTTATTTTTGGACAATTTCTTTTATTAAAAACAGAGTTTCTCTGAGCCCTGACCTCACCTAAAAGAGTGAATGATCTATGTGTGCTCCCACTCTCTCCATCCTGCCTTATTATCAGAGAGTTTGGCCATTCTGAGACCAAATCCTGCGTTCATGCCTAAAATAATAACTTCCTCCTTTAGATCTAGAGTCATTATATTGGAGGGGGTTTCTCTCCTCCTCGCAGAAAGAATCTGATCGTCATTTCTGTCCACAGGACAAGTCTTAGTTATGCTTAACTCACCCGGTGAAAATATATATTACATATACAGTATATTCAACCTACCAGTTGTGGGAGTGACTGGGTTATCCGCTACTGCTGAAATCCACCCGCATTTGGCAGGTTGGCAGGTGTTAATGTCAAGTCCTAGGACTACTTATGAGTACCCTATCAAAGTGAAAGTCCACAGTTAATTCATCTTTGGGTTGGGGGTCACTGGGGCCACAGGAGACTATGCATTTATTAAAAATGTATTGAAGCAGGCTTGAGATGTTCCATCACTACCATATAATCCATTTGAGGCTTCCCCTATAATCATGAGATCCGATCCTGAACTAACAGGTCAGAAAAGGCTGACAAACCCAATCAGCCCATTAAACACGTTTGACATCATTAAACTATGAAATTATCTACAGTGCATTATGTTGCACGGGGCCATAATTTGACATGTGAGGCAGCTCGGGCCACTGGGACCAGTTGGATCGACACTGTTATGAGGACACAGACAATAAAGCTGGCTCTTGAACGCGCTTTGTTAAAGCATCCGTAGAGGGGAGCGAGAGCCTGATCGATGCTCAGATGTGTTGATTTAGATGGGAGGAAAGATCGCCAATAGGAGACGAGCGTCAGCACAGCAGAAAACTCAATGCCAATCTTTGTGCTCCTGCAACATCGACCCCAACTCGCTTCTATTCGTCCCTCATCTTTTTCTTATAGGCTGCATCCAGCTATTGGTTCTCTGCACACACAGCTTCAAAGGCCAATGAACCCTGTGAAGATCTCCGACTAGTGTGTGTGTGTGTGCAAGAGAGAGAAAAAGAGGGAAAGAGAGAGAGTGACAGAGAAAGAGTAAATGAGATGTGATGGGTGCACCTTGACAACCGGTGATTGCGTGTGTTTGCTTTAGTATCACAGCATCCATTACTGGAGAAGAACTATATTTAAAAAGTGAGTATGAGATGATGATGATGACAGTGATGCTTCAGCTAATTAAACTACAGTTTGCACATATGCTGCCAGATCTGTGCAAACTGATGTTAAAATTTTATTTCTTTATTTATTGTTTTAGGGTGTTGTTCAGACGAACCAAACACTCTGAATGTGTCAACTTGGACTGTAGGAACTTTGCCATTTTCCAATATTTGATTGGCCAGCTATTTCTCAAGTAATCACAGACATGATTAAAAAGCTCAGAGAAAACCAGCTGTTTGAAGACGGGGAGTCTGGGAAAGCGGAATTGGCAAAAAGACATTTCTGGTATTTTATAAGAGTTTATGCAGCATTACAGAGAGAACAATTCATCATTTCACCGACATATTTTGAGAGATTAGCAATGAAAACAATTGTTAGTTGCAGGCTTAATTTTACTGTCAGCGATCAGATCAGACGTCCTACGTTGACCATATCTTCATCAGAATAACTAAATTAACCAATGAGCCAAATTTAACAAACCCTTAAAGCTGATATCAGCAACTCCTTATATTAAACCTTATTTCTGTGAACTAATAGTGAGATAACACTGGTTTCACCAGGAATACTGAGGAACTGTTGAGTTTACATACACACACTGTGCTAATAATCACACTGCAACACTGACAACAATCCAAACATGACTGGAACCCGGTGTTAAAGATGATAACTGATTATGTTGACTTTATAAACTCAGCTGCTATATGGGCTGAAGGCACAGATATATCTGATAAGCAACAAGATCTCATTTAGAAACAGTGTCACCATCACAGAGTTTGACCACCACCAACGTACAGTGAAATATGTGCTTTCATTCTGTTTGTTGTTTCCTTACTTGAGGAAACAACAGATATGCGTGGTTGGTTCTACGTATGGCTGATACAAACGTACACTATGTGGAGCGTCTCCGCCCGGTGTTTTCGATGAGTTCTCAGGTTTTTGGAGACACGTGATCAAAGCCTACTTGGCATTTTATTTGTGTAGCATTTTTCTTTCTTGGAAAATGAAAAAGATAAAAAATAATATGACCGTACCACAAGCTTAAGGAGAACAATCGTTAAAACATGAAATATTTGCATTTACAATATTTGTTTGTGGCGGGAAATTTTTTAATGTTTAGATGCAAAGAGATTTCAGGCATCGGTAATGGGGGGAAAAAAGTCGCTTAACACCCAGAGAATTAATTAATGTTAAGGGGGCACCTTTGATTAACCAGGGCTTGAGCCTCCAAAGTCCCCTCTTCTGCACGTGCCTGTTTGTTAATTATCACAGCATTTTCTAATTCTAGGTCTTTAATTCTAAGAAACTCTGAATATTTTGACATGTTGGTCAGAGAAAACACATTTTACAGAGGTTACCTTCACTGCAATTGTTATTTTTCACTATTTAATGACACTGTAGAACCCAAAGAATGACTCCAGACAACTGGCAGAATAATTGATTAATCAATGGCGGAAAAAAAGATTTTGACACACCTGCTTTTTGCTTCTTTTATAAAACAGCTAAGGCATCAGTTGTCAGTTGTTTCCTTTGTGATTAATATTATTCTGTGAATAATTTTCTTCATTAACATCATTGAAAACCTGACAGTGCAACATGTCTGTGCCAGTTTTCCAGGATCCAAGGTGACTTGTTCAGATGTCTTATTGTGACCCACCACTACAAAAAAAAAAGCTGAACATCATCACGCTACAGATGCTAATAGGAGAATAATGACACATGATCAACACAGTTATGTTGAATTCATGTTTGTCATGTGTTTCTTATACAGAGAGGCCTGAATCATTTTCCTACAAATGAGTTGGAATCTGTGCTGGTCCAGCAGACTCTGTGATTGGACCTGAGCACAGAAATAAAAGCTGATGAATGATGATGATGATGATGATAGTCAGGCAGATAGTTCATGTGTTGTTGTTGTTTTTTTCTGTGGCTGTTAAACCCTAAAAACTGGGAGCAGACATCACCTCGGGAGGAAGCAGCAGTCTGAGCCGCTGCTGCTGCTGCAGCTTCACACATTTCTCAGCTCACGCTCTGCACACACATATGAAGGCTGGAAAACAGAAAAAAGAAAGTGCTCACCGATATTCCTGAAACTCTCAGACAAAGTTCTCCTCAACTTTTTCATTTTGCCGATTTTCTCCGCGGGCTGGGAGGTTGGCATCAGGTCGCACATGTTGTTTTCTTTCTTCTTTTCTCTCTTTCTTCTCTCGACTTTCGCAGCGGACTGGCTTTGTGGTTTTTGAAGCGGGGGGAGAAGGAGGACCGGCGCTCGGTCAGCCCTGCGGGGGCTTCTTCAGCCCAGCTGCAGCGCGCTGGCAAACACAGGAAACGGAGCCTCGGCGACTCTCACTTCTCTCATCAACTAGTAAAGAGCCGATGCCTTCTTCAGAGATTCACAAGAATGCAACTACATGTCCAAAGAGGCAACTAAAGTCCGCGCTGGAGCAGCAGGCATCCAAACTGGAAACCGTGCGTAATGCGCTGCGTCTTTTCTCCTGGTTATAGTTTAAAAAAACAGATCTAGTTCTGACTTCTTTCTTTCTATCCTCCCTCCCTGCTCCACCGCAATATAGATGTCATTTTTTGGGATTCTCTCTCTGGTTTCGACCCCAAGACCCCGCCCCGGGTTGCGGGGATTGGATGACTCGCGGGGAATCACCGCGTTTCCATTTGTCGCAGAGGCTGTCCGTCAAAGCGCCAGCGCCGCCCTGTAATATGTTGCAGGAGGAGGAATATTTTCGTTGATTATTGTCGGTGCTCCCGCTTGAGTCTCCTGCTGCTGCTGCTGCTGCTGCCCTTCTGCGAGAACCGGTCATTGTGCGCGCAGATCGAGGTTTTCCCCCCAAACACCGGCTTCCTCCGCGTTATTCCTGATCTCACCTGAGATTAATGACAGACGATGTTGTAGAATAAATCAATCAAACAGTGAAGACAACGGTTAATGCTCCAGCTGCTGCTAATTGATGGGAAATAAACTATTGAGCAAAAAAGAACAGAAAACTAAATGGAGTTTGGTGATATAACAGAGTGAGTTATCTTGCGTTTGGTGAAAAATGTGTATGCATCACAAAATTATGCAAATAATACAAGAACATAATTATCATTATGACACTTCAGCAACATTTGTCATTATCATTATACAGTTTACTTTCTTGAAACCAACTTTTTTTTGTCTTTTCAGCCCACTTTCTTTTTTTGCAAAAGCCCAATGAAAAGCAGCCCATTTCTGAGACAGTCACACATGCTCTGATTTCTAGCAGTATATAGTCAGGATTAAAAACAAAAAAGAGTGGTGGGATTAAAGCTATCAGTTATCCAAACCCTGCATCAATAATCTAAATCCTGCAGCAGCGAGCTCATGAGCTCTATTCTGCTCCTGTCATGTGTCTTTATGTGCGGGCTGACACACATCCAGCTTGATTTGGTGGATCCCTGCTGCAGTCACCACAGCAGCCGCATCACTAATTATTCAGAGGCATCAAAAGAACAATGGTGTAGCAGTGTTTCCACTGTACCACAACATGGCTCAGTGTTTAGATCAGGTCCACGGTTAGAGACCCTGCTGATGCCTGATTACTTTGACTTGAGGATCATTAAGACAAATGTATAAATGATGGAAAACCCACCTCTACAGTCTATGAAAAAGGTTTTTTTATTGTTGTTTTATGCTCCAGTTGCTGTGCAGGTTGGAGGATCTGTGCACGGCTGTGGCACCAGATGGCAGTGAGGTAACTTGACTGAAGATTTCTCACCCAACGGAATCCTGTGAGGCACTGTGAGGAGAGGAAGCTCCTCTGGTACAGTAACAACCCCCTAGAGGCTGTTTGGAGACATTAGAGAATCAATGAGCACAGCATCTTCACTGGTTACACAGAAAATCTGAATACACCATGCATGATTTCTTTACCCACCTCTTCTCTAAAATATCTAAGCACATATACTGAAGAAATGTAGCTTAGTACAATTTTGAGGTACATACCACTACACAACTACACATATTAGACCACTGAGTCAGATCAGCTCTGGTGGGGTGTTAGTACCTACCAAAAGTGGTCCAACGATGGACGACCACTGAACTGCAACAGGGTCCACTGTAGAAAACATCTACAGCACAATTGGCACGTGGGCATCTGGACTGTACCAAGACAGCCTGTTCTGATGAATCCCGCTTTCTTTCATGTGGATGGTTTGTGTATTTGTGCATCATTTACTGGAGAAAAGATGGCAACGCAATGCACTGTGGGAGTTCGATCCATGGAGGCCCCATTTCTGCACTTACAGGACACCTTCAGAGGTTGTGTGGAGTCGGCAGCATGAGGAAGACCAACGCAATGTAGAATACAGTAGTGTGCAAAAGTCTTCGGCCATCATTAATTAGTTTTTTACCAATGCTATTATGGTCATATCCATTTCTCTGTTTTTACATTAGATCTATAAAGACGTAAAGTGGTTTCTTGGCTGCTGTCCTTCCTGATCAAGCTTCTTCAGATTATGGAAGAGTCAACTTGGCATCCAGATGAAGCTGCCAGATGCTGAGTCAGGTCTTTGCTGGACTCCTTCTGGTCTCTTAAAGAAGAAACTGAGAAACTTCTCATCAGATTTTGACAGGTCTTCCATTCCTATTTTTGTCCTCGACCTCTTCATGTTCCTCAACAGAGATTACACTCAATATTTGTCCGTTCATATATTTGCCTACAGAAGCATTTTTTTTAAATATATTTTTGTGCTTTTTAATACTGTCTATTTCCTATATGTTCTAGTTGTATTCTATAGAGACCAAATTATATATATAGATATATGGTCATACATATACATATAACAGTTCCCATTAAATTACTCATAGCTGCAAACTACTCCAACATGTATCTGTGGATCATATGCAATGATGCTGCTGCTGCATGTCCATCAGAGTTTAAAACCAACCAAGTGATGACAGAAATGGGAAGTTTAACTGTCCAACCCTCTGCTTCATGGTGCAACTTTCAAACAAATACTGCTCCTCACACAGCAAACCTGTTTTTATGTAGAAAGGAACAAAACCTCATTGTTAAAAGAGCAAATCGTTTTTTATTCATGTGTGGACACAACTCTGCTACAGTTATTTTGCATTTCATCACTCAATAGTATATGTACAAAGTGCAAAGTGTGAAAGTCCAATATCTAAAAAAAGAGAAAAGAACTAATGTAAGGAAATTTCTGAACACAAAAGAACCTGCGCAGCTGCAGGTTTAAGCTTCCACACGTGTCCAACACAGAAAACTACTTTCTGTTTCCAACAAGAATCACAAGGCAAAATAAATTCAGATTTTTTTTTTTCAATCATGTTTGTTATTTAAAAAGTGAGAAATTCTGAATGAGTCGGGTCATTCTGGAGGATGGTAATCTACGGTGTTTGTCTCGCGGCTTATGTTGTGGACCCCACAGCCAAAGCCCAGCTCATCATGCTGCCTGTGGAACTGCTCCAGCTCAGCTGCTTTACTCGTTCTCAAACTTGCTGTATGGGTGGTCCGAGTCACCCATCAGACCTGCACAGAGGAGGAGAGGAAGGAAGACAGAGTGGAGAAATGAAAACACAAACGCTCATGGTGAGTCAGGGAAGCGGTTCTCCTGATTACATTTCCTACATTTTCCATGGATCTATTAATCCTCAGTGGAGGTGGAGTACACGTTAATAACTGCTGGAAAATTAATCTCACACAGCATATTCTTAACATTGTTAGGAATGTGAAATGTGTAGTGTAGGTCTACTTTATCCAATTCAGTCCTTCCCTACTATTCCTGCCTGCTACACAATTTGGGCAAATGACTTCACTGAGACAAAACAGGAATTTAAAAAAGTTAAGACTTGTGAGAGCTTCATAAATTTCACACTACAAGTCCCAGAATGCAACTCAGTTACATATTTCATTAGATATGCCTTAAGCCAGTTGAATGTAGTCTTATAAACCTATATTGTTCTGTTGTATTATGCTGGGTATAAGCTGAGCACTCAATGTAATGAGAATGTGCAATACTTGTATGTATGCAGTATGTTATTTTATACTTTTACACTTCTATTTGATATGTTCCTAATGTCTGACGGTGCACTGTATCGCGTAAGTTTATTGCAGGCTTTCTGGTAAAAATAGGGCTGTCAATCATCACGACAGTCATATACATCAAGTCTCTCTGCCAGCGATGCGATGTTCGCAGATGCAGCACAGTCTGCGACCATGTGATTTATGTTGTAGTCATGTTGATTATTTACATGAAATAATATTACGTGCCTATTTAACGTTACATTTTTATTAACTTATAAATGCAGCTAAAAATATAACAGCTCCTCTGTTCACTATGAAGCGCTGCTTAACTATAAATAAAGGAGCCACAACGACCTCTTCATTTAAACATAAATGTTGACTTTTGATCCGCACATCACAGCTCAGTGTTCAAGGCCGATGCTGGTGCTTGTTCTTGCTCCAATTTGTAGAGAACACAGGCTTCGACAGAAAAGTGGCTGGATGTCGAAACATGTCAAAATACAGATGAAAAAACTAGAAAAGACAGAACTCTGATGACATCTCCAGTAAAATGATCTTGACGTGTACATTTGAAAAAATTAAATATTTGAAGAGTTCATGTTTTTCTGTCCTAATATGGAGAACAAGCTGCTTAAAGTAAAACGATATTCATTATTAGAGTTCCTCTAACACTCATCAGTCATGCTCGTGCGCTCTGTTGTTTGCTTCACTGAAGGTGAAACATGGTGGTTCAGTATGTAAACAACTAATTCTAAGAAACACAGTTTAACACATTGAGTCAGAAATGTGTATACTCACTGTCACTTTGTATTATTTGTGTTTGCACAATGGACACCATGATTTGAGAGTTAGCTTGAACCCATACACAGCAGAAATACTTCTGACAGAACAGCAGCTGCAGCGGCTGAGACTAACAGACGCAGCTGAGGGAAGCCGAGGATTTCTAAACTATTACATAGTTTATAAAGAGTGGACAACCACAGACAAGCTCAACAAGCTAAAGAGCTGGCAGGATGGAGACATTAAGGCTTGTTGTATGAAGCTACAGGGACAGATATGCAATTAAGAAATCACACAGCTTTCACCCCGAGAGAAAGGTGAGAAGGTTTATATCAGTGTGTTTTTTGTAATCTAGTCACCCTCTCTTAGCATAAGTTCTACAGCCATTTGTGGCACTTTACATGAGGACAACAGAAAACAGCACAACATGGTTAATGTCTTGAGCCTTGAGTCTGAAAATGTTCTTTATCCTCACATTTAAACGATCAAACTAGAAAAACAAAGGGCTTTGTAGTTCAGTACTGTGCCTCACAATAAAAGCCAATGGCCAATGTAGCAATGAATAATATTGATCTTTTCAAATGAGAGCTTCAACAGTTTGATAACAAATAAGGGAGCGGGAAAATAACTAATCAATCTCCCATTCATTAGTTGACCATTTTATTTTTACCCTGGTATCAACCACACACTCAAGTTTTCCACATGTCAGTGTTGCACAGCACAGAAAGAACAGACAGTAAAGTGTATGATTCAGGTCATAATATCAACAGTGTTTGGTCAAAAACAAACCTTCAACCTGAGCGTATGATAAATTATGCTTAAACTGATTTAAACAGACAGTAACCTATGTGTGACCTGAACTGCCTCGCCCGGGGACCGGGGGGCATATTCTGTTGAATAATGCATCGCTGGTACAGGGTATGGAAATGAAAGTCAGTCACAATGTCCTGGAAAATCTGAGGCTAATTCAACATGCATCTGAGACACAGCTGACACACACACGCACTCAACGCAGAAGACGCGGTTGTTTACATCTGCCGCTGTGTTAAGACTCGCTGATCGACTCGAGTGCAGCAGGTTCACAAATCACACAGGGAGAAGAGAGTCTGTCTGTCAGAGTTTCATTGAAGAGGCTCAACAGGACTCGTGCAGTGATACAATGTAGACCCTGGTTCATACGTACCGTACTTCTTGCGGATCTCATCATGCCGCGCTTTTCTCTCCACCTTCCTGCATGAAAACAGAAACAGAAGGAGGTTCAGAGTTAAGCCTGAAAAACATTTTTGCTTTTCCACCTGTAGTTTAGCTCATCCTGTCAAGACCAACAAAGAAAATTAAGCACTTGTTGCCTTTCACTTCTGCTCTTTATCTGCTTATGTTTCTTCTCTGGTGTCACAAAGAGCCCGAGAAAAAGAATTAATTATGTAAATTATGAGTAAAGACGGTAATATTATGTTATAAATTATGTCAGACTGGTAGAATTTAATTAATAATTAATTTAATTTTAAGTCACTATTTATCCCAATATTATAAAAACTCATTGATATATAACCTGATATCACCCCATCAATACCATATTGATGTACTGTTTCACAAAGCTCTACACAGCCCATTTATTTACTCTATCATTTGTACAAAACATCAATAGAAAGCAAAGTAACAATGAAGAACCTGAAAATAACGACTTGGATAACAGCAAAATAAAACCAAAAAACCATGAAGAAGTGTGTTTGTTATAGATGATAGTATTTAAACACTGGTTTGCTGTGGACTGTATTTTCACTCATAGCTGCCAGTGAAACACAAATCAAAACCATTTAACAAACACTTGGGAGGAAGGTTTTATGTTCTGGACCTTCACAATATCTCCTGCACAAAGAGCTGGTGTAAATCATACAGTGTTTTATTTCCAGGTAGTGACGTGTGAGCAGTCAGGATGGCTGATGTCTGACATCTGTCCTCCTGACCCTGCCGCTTGGCTTGTGTGCCACTAATTGACTCATACATGTTCCACATGTATATGGCTGCTCTCAGCAAGTGGAAAAAGAAGAAAGAAGTTGGACACAAAAAATCCAGCACAAAAAGCAAGAGAGGTAGATATTGTGGTGATGCAGTAGCTGGCTGGTGTCATTGGCTGCTCTGGCACGCTGCATTCAGGGACATCGAAGTGTAGAAAAGCTCTCAACCGCAAAAACAGAGTTATGACCCGAACTTTGGATCAAAAATGGAGGTCTCAATCAAATCCTGGATTTGAAGACTCATCACACCCTTAATACCCTTTTACTTATTCTCAAGTTCACTGTAAAGTCTCCTGCAGTTTAAGGCTAAACTTAACTGTCAAGAAACACAGTTCCTGTTGTTGACAGCATAGTTTCTATTAAATCTAAATTTTACTTTAGCTCGTTTGCATTTTCACACAAATACTAAATAAACACGCTTAATTCTGTTTGTTTTTTTATGGTGATCACAGATTAAAAGCAGCGACAGCATTCAAAACAGTGAACGGGTCAATCCCTCACATGTGATGTTGCTGATGCTCGCAGAATTCTATCCAGCCCACTGGACAGCTCACACTGCTGTGAGCTGGCTCTGCGGTCGCCAGGCTGCAGCGTCTACAGGCACTAGTCTCTCCTATGATGGGTCCAATCTATTCTGAAAGTCCTGTTCGCAACATAAACTGCATCTATGTAGGTCAGTGCACTAAGTCAGACTTCTGAGATTTGATCATGCTCACCGCAGGAAACCCCGACTAGATTCTGTGGCATGTGAGAGAAAAAGCTCATAGAGGCCTGATAATTCAACTCGCCGGCTCGCTCCCAAGCACACAAACACAGAGACAGAGAGAAAACCAGGGCTCTGATGTTCCCAGCACTGCAAGTGATGATGATAAGCCAGTTAGTGACTACGTTTCTGCTTGACTGCTCAGCTTAGCAACACATCATCCGGCCATCCACAGAGGACGGATACACTGGGAGTACAAGCACTAAATTGAAAGATGAGGCTGAAACATTTATAGAGAGCACGAAAAGGGAGGCTTTCCAGGTCTACTAACTGCTACATGATCACACTGCTTCTCTGACAGCGGACGGCACTCCGTTTATGACCACATAACCAAAGAGAAGTTGCACAGCCGTCACAATCCAACTAGTGTTTTGGGATGTGTGTGGAGGGACACTGAGATCCTCCTCTGGGACATCGACTTCTTGGGGCTACATAGCTGCTTGAAGCCCAAACATACAATGTGATTTGATGATAGTTGGGTATTAGCCCGATATGTACATTTTAGTTATTGTCTGCATTCAGTTTCAAAGATATTTGAACTAATCACAAGAAACCTGTCTGCTCTGATACATTCAGGTCTGTGTATATGTGGACAGTGACACCGTTTATCATTCTGACTGTTCGCCATCACAGTGGATTTGAAATGAAACAATCAAGATGTGTTTTAAGTGTAGACTGTCAGCTTTAATCTAATGGTTTGGCCAAAAATATTGGGATAAACTGTGAAGCAACTACAGCCATTTTTTATAAATCCATTTTAATGCTCAACAATATTTGGACATGAGTTACGTTTGTTTTAATACTTGGTTGCATGAGGTCAGTTTTTCCTCAGGCTGTGTTACATGTGTTTCAATCTGTTCTTCGTTGTTTTATAAAAATATTTACTCTGTATTTACACTGGTGGAGTCTTCTGTTGATTGTTCTTGACTTTGACACAGATATGTCTACCTCCTGGAGGGCGTTCTTGATCTAGCTGTGGTTGTAATCATTTTTTTCCTTCATGCTCTCCCAGCCTTTTGGTTTTTTTCTGAGCTCATCGGTCTGTTTTTAAGAATGTAGGAAATGGTTGATTCAGCCGTACCTGATATTTCTGCGCTGTCTGTTATGATTATTACAACATAATGACAGCCCTTTGGACTTATATGGACAGTTAACACCAGCATACACACGCAAATGAAATATTCAAGTCTACACCTTTGATCTGATTACTTATACTGAAATATCTGGATGTTCTAAATCCCTACCATAAGTGGCTCTCAAACGAATTTAGCTAGTGTCTATCTATAACAAATGTTTGTATCTCTGGAAACCTTTGCTCAATGTAAAACCAAACTACTTGTGCACCCTACAGTTTCTCCAAACAACATACAGCTATATTTGGTGCTGACCAGGATCCAACTAAACACAGGTTCGCACTCTCTCGTTTTAGAGTATTAGAAAACTGTACTGAAATGTATGCCTCTCTTACGTCAACAGTGGTGTTTATCAACTGTCCATTACAAAATGACATGGTTACCAGTTTTAATGTTAAACCATGGTCAAATTCCTGACAGTAATACTTTAATCATCATTAAATTGTCATTGATTACTTCCCTCACTAAAGGCTGCAGACTTTTGAGAGACGCACTGTGGCTGCGTTTTGGTTAAGATAATTAATTTCAAATACTTTTAATGTACCTGGTTATTTCTTATGTCTGCTCATTACAATCACCGTCAGTGCCTTTCTGAAGGTGCTTTCACTCGCGCTGGAACCCTGAACTTCTCCAGGCTTTACCCGGGTGGGCTGCACGTGACAACGCAAACGTCCAAGACCTGATTCTCCAGACATAGTCAGGAGTGCATATGTGACTGATTTTTATTTATGTATTCAAACGGAGAAGCTAAACTCTGTGTGAGAATACTACTACTACTACTAGTTTAATAAATTGCAGTAGTAACCACAAGTAAATCAGTATGTTTTCAACATTTTAACAATCTGTGATTAAACTGATAACCAAAATAATAATTGTGATATCAAATCTTCATATCGTTTTATCTCTCTCTCTCAGTGCTATCATATAGTTAGAATGATCACAGCCTTTTTGTTTTACAGAAGTGCAGACTTTTGCCTGGTTAGAGACATTAGAGTAATTCAATTCAGACCAACATACTGCCATATGAAGCTGTTAAATAAGCACTTTTAACAGACAGATCTATCTGTTAAAAGTGCTTATTAACATTAACCTGGAATAAAGTCCTTACCGCTCTTCAGCGCGTTGTTTGATCTCCTCTCTCTTCCTGGCAAATCTCTCCTCATCTCTGTCAGGCCTTAAGACATAAGGAGGCATGAACAGAAGGTGAGAACAACAATCGCACTCATCTGGATGTGACAATTTAAATGCACCTCAAAAGTGACCAGTCACCAGGGTGTGATTTATATTTCAAAGGTAAAGTTATATGCCACAGAAACAACGTGTGTCTCCTTTAATAATGAAATGACCTCATAAAATGGAAGCTGAACAATCAGGAGGAGGAAATACAATTTCCTGTAGGTAAATGAAAAAATAACAAGATAAAATGTAACAATGGGGTCAGTTGTGTGTGTGTGTGCTCCACGCATACTTTTTGTCCCATTTATTTCCGTCAGATGATAGACATGAAGGAGACACCTACACCCACAGGACTGTCAGCGTGTGACAGGCCAGTCTGCAGTTGATTGACTGACATGACATTTTCAATTGACTCCAGCACAATGAATGAACGCGTTGCACACAAATACGCAGCGTTCTTCAAAATGCAGCTTCAAGAACAACAGTGGACTGAATGTAGGCTGAACTCACAGGTGGTTCACTGCACTGAACAGGTGTCAACCACAGAACTATTGCACATTACAGCACAGCAGTAATATCATAGAGGTAGAACCTGAATTCACAGGCATTTGCAGGTTGAACCTCATCATTAACACATTTTTCCTTCTGGTTTTTACAAGCTCGGAGCTTCTTTGATTGTTCAGGTTACAACAGGCTCACAAAGAAGTGCTACTGCTGCTGTTTCTAACACGCTGATACTTGACCCCAAGTGCCAGGATGGAGATTTTGAGCTTCATTAGAAAGCAAATCAGCATCACAGGCCGCCAGAGAAAATTAATAGACCAACAGATCAACCAGATAAAAAAAAAAAAAATTCATTTAAAGCCCACACAAGAATTTTACCTAACGTCTCTGTAGCAGTACTGAGGATTTTAACAAGCAGATTTTTTTACTTAAACTAAAATCAACAGCTTTTTTTCACCCTGCACATACATTGTTTCAGTAAGCCTTTAAGACTTTGTTCACTCAGAAATATAAATAACATTTGCATTGAAACACAATCAGTTTGTCATTTAAACTTACCCTGATCGACGCTTCTTGCAACAGCAGCAGCAGCAGCAGACGATGATGCTAGTGAGGATGATTCCACCCAGCACAGCCAGAGTGATGATGAGGGCCTCAAAGTTCACTGAATAACACAACAAGACAAGTGAGTGGCTTTCACATTATTTACAATAAAGCCTGAAACTCTGAGTCCCTCTCTGCTTTGAATAACATCATATGTTCATCTTGCTTGGGAATGATGCCACCTGCTGACTTCTCTGCAGTACTGCACGTCGTGATGAAAGCACACAACACTTTAATTTCCACTGAAAAACAGATGGAGACACCAGCAAAAGCAGCAGCAAAATACTGTATTATCACTGACCAAAAACCGGCTTTATTTCACAGTCACTTGGTCAAAGCAGAATATTCTTTCATTGTTCCTGCAACAGTAACAATAAAGATCCATCTTATTTTATTTTGAGCAGTAAAAAAAAAAAAGAAACAGAAAAGCACACATCTTTTCCTTCCATAAAGCGTACTAGCTTGGAAACTAGTGGGGGATGTTAAGGTCAAACTGTCAACCTACAGTTGCCACTGTGCCTTTAATAGCTTCTCCAACTTTCCCGTAACTCCGTCTGAGCACATTGTTGATATTAAAATGTTCTTCCTTGTATCTGTTATTGTTGTTCTTACCTCATCAAGAACATCAGTGTCTTTCTTATTTTCTTTGTGTTGCTTTCTCTGTGTTAAATACCCCGACTTTAAAGAGACATTATACTTTTTAAATATTATTGTATGTACTTTCACTGATCTGATAATGGGTGTCCATATTAATATGATTATGAACATAACCGTCAACTTTTATAAGAAAATGTAAGACAACAGTTAATACTGTTTTTCAGGGCAGAAACAGTCGTATTCCATCTATTGAGGACTGTCTTCACAACCTGCCCAGCACTGAAAACAAAGCATTTCTGAAGGGTCAGAAGACGTATTCCATTTTAATATAAAGCAGTTTGTGGATTTCTAAATCATTCATCCACTCTACCAGTATAATAATATGAGCCTACAATTATGTTGAATATGGCCACTTTAAATTCTATAACTCAACCTAATGTTAGTTTGCAATATTACAAAAACAATGAAAAAGGTTTTTATTTAGTTTGGTAAGGAAGTGACTGTCACTGTGATTATTACAAACATCTGAGGTCTAACTTTAGCTATTTCAGTGGCACTGTCATTACGTCACTCTGAACATGTTTGTTTAAGCCACATGAATGAACTTTCATTTAAAACTAAACGGTTACTTTTAGTCTACCACGGCCGCTTTCATCTCTGATCAACCAAATGCACAGCCAGGTCTGCCTTTGTCTGACAGGAGAAAGAAACAGTGCCAGGAGTACTGGACTATAAAAACTAGTTGGGATTTTGATTAAGTTACTCTCATATGTACAGTTACAGTGCTGTGAAAAGGGATTTGCCCCCTTCTTGATTTCTTTTGCATATTTGCCACACTCAATGATCATCAAAATAAATACATAGAGTAAATACAAAATGCAGTTTTTAAATGATGATTTTATTTCTTAAGAGACCCCCCAGCCAGGCCTGATTACTGCCTAATCTGTTGAATCAAGAAATCACTTAAATAGAAGCTGTCTGACAAAAGGCTGAATCACTTACCTGTGACAAATACTTTTTCACAGCACTGTACCCCCCTATACAACACCTGGTTCATGTTTTTTTCCCATGTTTGTTACTTCTGTATTCATTTCTGTGAAATAAATTACCTCACTTGAAACATTTACCACCATAAATATCCCCATGCTGACTACTTTCCCATGTGACTGGTTACTTAGAAACTAATGGAAGTGTCTCTGCCGATCACTGATTTGACTTCCTGAGAATGTTTTCACGTGCGCAGAGCAGACAGGACACTACTATAAAGCTGCTGTAGTGCAATTGACACGGCTACTTCACCAGATAAGAGAGGAAGAAGCAAGAATGACAGCTTTCCTTTGTGATACTAAAGCGACATGAAGAGAGAGGAACAGAAAGTTTTAGCTCCTCTAATAAAACGTACCTTTGTTTTGTTTTTTTAAACTGCTCACGCCAGCTAAAGCTCTACAGTATTAATGTAGAAGAATCTCTCAACTTTGCACATAACCTGCAGCTATTTGCCTCCTAAATTCAAACTTACCTGTATTTAACAAAGGTGGAGCAATTTAGGACGTCCACCAGTGCAGCATACAGCCATGTGACAACACAGTTGTTTCTATTTTATTAGTTTTCTGTAGTTTCATGTGTTGTACATATTTTATGAACTGTATTTGAGTGTGGTCTTTGTTGAACTAGCAATAGAGTATTACGTTTTCAGAGTACTGAACCATTACACCAACTTCCCCCACACCAACGCTGAATCTCCCTAAAACTTAAATGACTACTGAAACAAGTTACCAGCTGGCTCTGCCGTCCAACTGTTTCCTCCAGTACTTTTCTAACAACACACACGTCTTTACAAAAACATGGGATTGAGGTGGAATTACTGCAGTCTTGAAAAGTGACAAAAAATAATTAAAATAAGCAGGCTTAGTCACCATCTTTCATGTCACAATAAGACTATCAACTCACACCAGCACACTCCCCATCGAGCCTGGGACAACTGGCACACTGACGGTGGAGGCAGCAGCCAGGTCACTGGGTATTCTGTGCAGTTGTTGGTGGCAAAGCACCACAGACACTGTGAAGACAGAACACAAACATCAGCCATCATGCCATGCTTCTCTATCACCATGCTCAACTAATAGTTAGACAACATTAAATGTTTAACAATTAGTCAATTAGTCCATCAAAAGTAAATAAAACTGTGAATAATTTGATGACTGGTTAAATGTTCTTTATTTAGCAGGTGCACTAATACAAAATATGCCTTAGTTGCTGCCCTGTTGAAAGCAAAATTATTATTTTAGTAGAGGTAACTGCATAGATAAATAGGTGTTGTCATCAAGACTGTGCCTGCGATATAAATAATTCATATTAAAAATTAATCGCACCAAACTCCATCCAAGATATGAATTTATGGTAACTTGCTTAAAAGAAAATGCACAATTGAGAAATGTCTGTTAATTACTGTAATGATGTGATTAAGCACTTCAAACAAGCAATATAGAAATTAAATACAACTTCACTTGCTTCAGAAATTTGGGACAGTAGACAAACATGTACTAGATATTTGTTGAACTGCCCCCTGAGATCAATGCTTTGTTGAATTTAGAGCACAGTTTAAATAAGCAATAAATATGCAGATAAGACACATCAGAGACTATAAAGTAAGTTTAGGGCAAAGGTCTGGTTTTATTATTCAAACACTGCTTCCAAATGACTCCTGACAGCCTTACCTTGGCGTGTGGAACACAAGTATCACAGTTTTTGTGGGCAGAGCAGGCTGAAAAGAGAGATAAACAGAAACACGACGTTAACTAGTGGGAAGTAACGACAGTCTTCAATAGAAACGTTAAGTCCGCAAACAGCAGCAGCTGGAGTCACGTTCAGCACTTAAAGACAAGTCTTCCCCGGCAAAATGTACTGACCTACTTACTGAAGTAAGTACTTCTACTATCAGACGAAACGTATAAAAACATTAACATTACTTTTCAAAGTGTGAAAATGACTGCAATTTACCGCTTATTTAACTGAAAATCAACTTACGAGTTGCGGGTGACGGAGTTGTTTGGCACTCCCCCAGGCTAACCATGCTAACACACAGTACGACGGCGGCAAACAACACCGAAGTGGTCAGTGTGTGACTCCTGGTTGTAAAAGAAGACATCATTAAAACCACTGAACAACTGCTGTGGAGCTTAACTGCGTCTAAAAAGACCAACTACACGCTCGTCGACAGTAGACACTGGCTTATCTTGCGACCGTTGTTTCTGTTTCGCCTTAATCTATTACTGTCACTTCCTGGATGTGGAGGGTTCGCGCGTTTGGTAAAGTGTTCACTGCCCGGGCGGGCGGAGTTTATAACATCCATCATACAAGCGACCGCCCGCTCAGCTGAATTGATGTCGAACAGTCAGTTGTACACATTTAACTTTATTATTCATCATTCGTCACTTGCATCTTGGTATTTTGATATAATTTTAATGTTAAGATTTGCTTTGTTCATAAAAAGACGTCCAGCACATTTTCTACGGATGCTCATCGTTTTATCATTTGTGCATTCAACTTTCAAAATAAAATGTAGAAATGTTCTTCAAAATGGCATGAAGAACTAATTGTAATTACATAAAATGATTGATTAAATAATATTTCCAGTGTTTTAATTAATTTAAGTTCAGTCAGTGTTTTAATTACACAGTGGAACTGGCTGTGAGACTTTAGTAAACTCAATTTAGTTTATTTAATTCAATTTAGTTTCTTTATATGGAGCCAAATCACAACAAAAAATTATCTCAAGTCACTTTATATTGTAAGGTTACCTTATATAGAATTATATGGAGAGCATATACAACTATACAGTTAAACAATAGACTGCAGAAAATAATTTAAAATGATCCAAGGTGATAGCTGAAGAATCTGCATTTTTTTGGTCTCAACCCCAGAGAACAAGCGGTGCTGGAATTTATTTTTTTTAATGAACGAGGAGTTGCTGTCATTGTTCAACACTTGTATCTGCTATAGCAACATGCTGCATCACTCCAGGGAATTTTAATGAGCAGAGGAGCTTTGTGTGATCAGGAGGTGGCAGTGTAACGCCACACACTCTACTAGTTTTCTACTCAGGAAGAGGCAAAAACTCTGTATTGTGACTGCATCTGTCTGTCAGTTGATTAGGTGTTAGATTTGCATGAACTCCTGCTATTTTATGTTTTCTACAATATGTAAATGATGAATCCACCTGTTTTACATGCCCTGTATAGGCACCCTCTGCCTTGCATGTTTTCCAGCTAACCCTGCCCTACCCACTGCTGATTACCTGGATCAGGTGTATCTTTTTGCTTCTGAGTGACTGACCCACCTGATTCAGTTTACTTCAACCGTCAGTCCTACCAAGGTAAAATGCAACAACCCTTTTCTCTACATGAAAACCACAGCTACTTTTTAAAATCAGAGGCATTAGTGATTAAATGGAGTACTTAAAATAAATGAAAATGCGAACATAAAGTCAATGACAAAAGCTGGGAATAGGAAACATTAACAAAAAGGAAATCACCTTGCACTGATAATTTTAGTGTTGGGTTTTATTGGAAGTCAGGGGCTGACTTCGGCCTATGCTATTTGTGATGGACTCATTTGTAAATGTCTCGTTGCCAGTTAAACCCACCAAAACAGCCATCACACTAACAGGTCAAAAAAGAAAGTCCTTAAACTGTTCACACAATCAGAACTGAGATCTCAAAATGAGTGGAGGGGTTACCTTTAGATTTTGTACTACCATTCATGGAGGTGGTAAGTAACTTTCATAAGTACATCAAATACTGTACTTCAGTACAATTATGAGGTACTTTACTTAAGTATTATTATTTTGTGTTACTTTTAGTTTGTTTTCTTAGTTGACTACTGCTTTTGTACTCATTTAGCAATTGTTTAGCAATTTGTGAAGCGGAAGTACTGTAGATATTTCTATTCTTCTTCTTTGTCTTCCAATAGCGTCACCAAATTCAAGTTGAGATTTCACCATGAAAATTCTCTCTACAGAACCAGCACTGAGCTACTGTAAAAATATGTAGATGTAAAAGGCTCATTGTAAGATAAGGAAAATGTAATGATTCTTACTTTCAGGTAGGGGCAACAATGCATGAATGCAGGCCATAACGTGAGCTCTCCATAATGTTCTGCATACCTCTACTTAGAGTACCTACAACACTCTTTCTAGATTCTAGAATACTGGGCAGGTTCTCCATCCTCCCACTAATACTGCAGTGACCTAAATCACTTTAAGAATGAAGAAGATTTGGTCTTTCCTATTCTAAAAGGCTGGGTTGAAACAGATGAAAGGTTGGTTCTCAAATGAAAATGGACGTTTGGCCTCAACTATATAAATATGTGCTGTAGCAGCGATCAGATCTGATATTTGTCCTTTTTACTTGAATCTGTCAAGCAGTTCTTTCTCAAGAGGGACCAAAGCAGGGCAGCATAAGTAGCACAAACGCTTCCCTTCATTCATCCTCACCATTGTACAGTACTATTATTCCAAACTGAGACAGACTTCCTTGCCAGTTGCATTTTTGTTCATGTGAGATTCCTTAGGGTAACCCTTAGGATATGCTTACATGTGTGAAATTAAAGCTGGTGGGTTTATCGGACCTTTCCCCTAGATGCTGAACTGTTGATCAGCACACAGCACTGTATTGCCTGGAATGAAGAACAAACTGAAAATGCTGAATTCTGTCTGAGATTTGTACTTCTGTTTGTCTTATTGGTAGTACCAACTCACAGAGAGTCCAAATGGAATAAAATCACCCTCAGGTGAGCACGAATATGTTCACTAAATCATCAAGCTCTACTTTCATGTAAATGGCATATTAAATAAACACAGACAGATTCAGTACATCCATACGGTGTGGTGAAATTAAAGGATAATGTTTCCCATATCTTTGCAGATACTTCATAATGTTCTGTTAATCTTTCCTTTCAGAGTCGTGCAGCAACATTTCATTTCAAAATGGAATGTTTTCCAGTGTAATTGTTTCACCTACGGAATTTTGTATTGCTTTGTCATGAAAGCAGCACATTCAGTTTAATAATACATAGACTTGCATTTGCCTTTTTAAAAGCAAAAGCCACGTCTGTGAATTTCCACTTCATCTCCTAATTGTTACTTTTCAGTTTTGATCATTGACAGATGTTGTTCACTTAACCACATGCTGCTATTTGATTTTCATCCGTGGGCTAAGACAGCATCCATCAACAACCCTGTATCAAGTTTGCCTTGTGCAAAGTGGATGTGACAGCTTGAGATTTTCCACCAGCTGAGTCATGTTTTAATGCTCCTAATTGCCCTTTGTTGTCGTCTGCTCTGGCCTTTTCCTCTCTCCGCTGTTCATTTCAGAGGGTGATCAGTGGGGGATAATGAGGGTTAATGTTTTATCCAAATGACTGAGTGATAGAACACTGTAATTTCTTATAAGACATGATCTTTTCAGCTAAAGAAACGACTAAATAAAATATGTTTTTCATAATCTGAAACCTGATGTGAAGGATGTGACCCTCTCGTTGGAATAAAGACAAGTTGCTGGAAAGCAAACAATGACCTAATGCAAGAACCATCCATGCAATCAAGTTCCTTTATTACTGGCCCTGCACACCCACACAAGTATTTCCACCACCGCTGAGTAGATGTTGGTGGTCAAAGGTCAAAGGTTAAAGTCATCATGATACAGTCCACCTGTCCCATTCTTGTGAACACAATATATCAGGAACACCTGAGAGAATTTCTCCATGTCTGTCAGGACCCTGTAGGGCAGTGGTTCCCAAACCCAGTCCTCAGGCTCCCCTGTCCTGCACGTTTTCCAGCTATCCCGTTGATTACATGGATCAGTGTTCAGCCAGTCAGGAGCTGAAAGATACACCTGATTCGGGTAACATTATTTACCTGGAGACTTGAGTGAACTATCATTCTGAGACAATTTATGAATGAAAATTCATAAGTCGAGACCTGTTATAAGATTGTTTTTTAAATCAAGTTATTAAGGTCAACTCAAATAGACAAAATACAAAATAAAACTATGTGAAAAATTCGTATCTGATTGTACATATTTTCTTCTTTCTTGGCTCCCATTACAAAATCCTGCTTCTATTTATCAAAACAAGACAAACTTCCCAATCCCAAATGTGTAACTTCTCCAAATCTTATCATGATGTGGCAGTACACCTAACAGTGAGTTTAATAAAGTACAGTCCAAAATGAATTAAAAGGTAGTGTTTCAATCAGGAAGGTTCTGATCAACAGTGGAAAAACAAGACTACATATTTAAACAAGCATTCATACCCCAAGTGTATGTTATAAGAGGCTCTCTGTCAATGTTCAGGTTAAAAAACTAGGTCAGTTCAACCTATATGTTTGAACAGAAGTGCCTATGGATCATCCAGCATAGATTAAGGCTGATACAATCACCTCACTCCAAACACCATGGGTAGACAGACATGCTGTAGTTATAATATGTTACAACTGGGGAAAAAAATAAACAACATATTTACCAGTTCTTTTTTATATCACGTCAGTGAAACATGCCTTTGGCTATATACAACAGGTTTGCCCTCCATAGTGTTCTGTCAGAAGGTGTTCTCCAGTCTTCCTCCAGGCAACCTTCAAAAAAATTTTGAACTGCTCCTCAATGCACAAAGCAGTCAGGCAGCTGAGAGAGCGGTGTGGATATTCTGACTGGCTAAGATCAGTATATATTAACCCATTCATTTACCCACAGCTCTGCCTCTGCTACTAGAAAAGGTCATGGGAATCTGGAGCTCATCCCAGTACGCACCGGAAAGAAGGCAAATAAGCACACTGGACAGGTACCCAGGTTTATAATAACTGCAATGATTTCTGATGATGAGTTGTGAACATTTCACTTGCATGAAGGACAATTTAAGGACAAAAAGGCCACACAGCTGGTGTCTAAACTCAGTTAATTACTGACGGAACACAACAGAAATCTTGTAACTTCAAAGTTGATCACTTGACCACTTGAAATAGCATCCAGGTCTATTTAGAAAACATTCCGGTGCTTTTTATCATATTGGTCTTCACTAGCATCTGGAGTTTGCACAGTTCTACAAATATTCCCTTTAAAGATAAGTACTTTTCATGGAGATAATTACCCAGGGTTTATTTAAAATGTTAAACTAGGAGAGAGAAAGAAAAAGCTAAAGGTTTCCTAAAGGTTATTAAACATCTCTTAATGCATAGTATCATTTTTTTCTTCCTTCCAGAATGAAATGCTGTAAAATGATTTATGTTCAAAGGGTCCATCCTTTCTGCTTTCCCCAAGAAAATAATAAAATTAACAATTTGACATTTTACACACTGTTGTTTTTCATCAGGTGCTCCACTGATGATGGAACTGGGAAGCAGCATGTTGCTCCTGAGTCTCTCATGGTTGTAACATTGTGTTGGGACCTGGTGATTGTGAAGACTATACCTAATATGTTATTTTTATATTCACTAAATCATTCAGACAGACTTCAAGTCCTTATGATTCTCAAGTATCCATCTGTCTGTTGTTGCTTTTCAGTTTATCATCCATGATACCATTTATGCTAGTACCTGACACTGACCACCAGGTGGTGGTAGAGTCCTGCAGAAGACAGCCACTCTTCAGCAGTAATCACACAGAGAGGGGCGATGATTCAGTGGGAAGAAGGGGAAAGTGTGGGTATTTTTTGAAGCGTCTATTATTGGCAAACATGAGCACATTCACCTCTAACATGGTCCTAAATTACACCCTTAGATTAATTGTAATAGCCACAACTGACACTTCAAAATTATGGTTGTCTTCCTATAGCAATCCTGTAAATACACATCGAGAGTGCATTCTCAGGCTATATCTCTTGAATGCCACATGGCACAAAGCCAGCATTAAATACTCTGCAGACTGAAATGATCTCCATCATAGTACCCCTAATCCCACTGAATTGAGGTATTCAGCTATAAATTATCCTTGAATGGCAAAAATGTAAAGGTCCACTACTTCACTAATTGCTTTGTGGTGTCTTGCCTACCTATGACTACCTATGACTAGACTGATATTTGGTGATAAAGCTGTCATTTTGCACCTGTTCAAACTTGAGTTCACACTGTGCTCCCTTTCGTACCAGTTCCCATATGGGTCCTTCAGTGTTTCATCTCATTCCCTCATTCCCACATCTTGGTTTAACTAATTCCTCTCCTCAGTAGGGTGTCTACTGTCTTTTCAACGTCTGTTTAACCAATTTCAGTTGTGATTTCTTTAAGTCAACGGGAAGGTAACAGAATGTGGTTTAAGTCTGTAGCAGTGAGGAACAGCAGGCGCTCAGCGCAGCGGGGAAAATCAACAGAGGCACCATTTTCAGGTGCGGAACAAACTTGTTTGGATGCATGTGGCATCGAAAGAAACATGGGATTATAGGGAAAGGATTATAACACTTGAAACATGACTGAGGGAGAAAGAGACAAATGAAAATGAGAAACTGTTTTGCTCATATATCTGTACGTTGATGATGCCTTCTGTTGTCATGAACCAGTCCGTCAACCACTAGAAAACAATCCAGCCCATAATGCAACACAATATCCAAAGGTCTCTGATGTCTTGTTTATCAGGACAAGACATAATCAGCCATTCACCAAACTCCAATTAAGCAGTTTCTCTGATCTAGCTCTCTGACTCCCAAATCTTTCTGGGAACACATTTCTTTGTTTATCCCGATTTCAGAGGGCATAACTGGATCATTCGCAAAGCCTTTACTTCTGTAGTTCTGATGAGACCAGGAAGATCATTACACTGTGTGTGTGTGAGAGGGCACTGTCTGTCAAAGGTATCACGCTCAAAATCGGAACACAGCTGTAAAGATTTGTTTAAGGTTATTTCCATTAGTTCCTACTTAAGTTCTGTTTTCAAGTCTTGTATCTCCCTGATCAGGCTCCCTGAGCCACCTCTTGTTAGCAGAATCCGTCCTTTCCACATTAGATTTGTTGTTGCTCATGTTGTTTTCTTTAACCATTCTCATTTTAGTTTCTTGAAAGGTTGTATCAAGTTTTCAGCAAACTACAGCATGCAGCAAACTTGAAGGGATTACCAGATCTGCATGTAAAAGGTTCGGAATGCTTGCAACAGTGGCTGTACAACCAAGGAGAGGCACAACCAGTTATAAACAGACAAAGTCAAATGCCTTTCAAACTATTGCACTGACTCCCATAGATTCCTCACAAACATTCTGGTGTCTTGACACAATGACTCATACAAATGAGGATGGCACACACTTTCAGAGGTATTCATGATGTTGTACTTAGTTGTACACGACAAGTGCTGGAAATAATTAAGTTTGAGAAGGAGGTTCAAACCCTTGCACAGTCACTGTGCAAAATGGACACGATTGTGCGTGGTCTTCATTGGAAAGCTACAAAAATTGTGAGGTGATATTGGAAGTTGGGTTTCAGGCAGTTCAACACAATTCAAGCATTTTGCTTTAAGTATACTGAGACTCTCAAGTGTTATTCCCACTTGTTCCTCTTGTGTGTTGCAAGGAGGTGGTTGGGGTGGATGGAGGGTGTATAATGTGCAGGACTGACAGACCGCAGACCTGAGTTTGAGTCCAGCGTCCCATGTGAGGTTGGGTTTAGGCAAGGAAAGCACTTTGGTTTAAGGTTGGAGAAAGACTGTTTTCTTTTAAGGGTAAGAAAGACTTTGTGTGTGAAGCAACTGTTGGATTTTTCTCTATTAAGCCAGATCAAACTCTTTCCCTGACCTTAACCCAGTGCTGTGAGTGCCTGATCTCAACAATAAGAAACTTCAATAACACTGGACTCAAGTCTGAATGTTGTAAAAATCAGTAAAAAATCAGTTGCCTTCGTACATTAGTGTCAATCTATTTGTGACTTTTCATTTATGCTAATTGTGAACATATGGTCAGTAATTGAATAGAAAACTTATTCTGGTTGCAATTATGTTCTCTGCAAACTGAGGTTTTATTTTGGACCCAAGAAGAGACTGGACACCACTGGATCGGTTTAAAAGATTTAAGATTTCAAAGGTGGGTGGAATGAAATAAGCAGGAGCAGATGACCAGAGATCTATTTGTGATTGCAGTTTTGGTGTATAGATACGTAATTTTCGGGACACTGTGTTGGGTATTTGTGTCAACCTGATAAATGCAGTTCGATTGCTGTCACCAACATGTAACTGTGTCTGTGTGCCGTTTGGTGCAGTCAGTCGATTGTTTGAATTGAAAATAAGGAGATGAGTGTGGTGAGATTAAACCACAACAATAAAATATGGGCCATGCAGGTGACTAACTCACTAAGAGGTTCCATGGAGTCGGGCGGAGCTGCAGATTGCAGTTACAAACCTCCTTAGGTTCATGTGAGTGAGCCCTTTCATACTGTCACATCATTTTCTCATTGTCATTATCATATTGTTATGAAATATCAATTAAGACTTTAATATTTAGGAGAATGATATTCATTTGAAAATTTTGGATTTGTCTTTGCTTTTGCAGAGATTTCCATTAAGCAAGCCCAGAGAGTTCATTTATAGCACTGCAATAACAAAAGGATGCTCTTCTCTGGAACAGCAGCGCTTTAGCATAGGCTCCTTTAGAATCATCTTTGATTGGTTTTTGAAACACATGAAGCTTTTGACATTTTTAATCCCTGGCCACACTTTTGAATTCCTTATCTGTCTTGCACCTCCTCATTTGATCAAATTGAACTATTATCACATAAAATATGATCATAAGGGTGTGCGTGTGTGTGTGTGTGTGTGTTTGTGTGAAAAGAGCAGTGCCAGATTGCCTGAGGTCAGAAAAGAAGGTGTAATAGAGGGACAGGAGGCTGATAATGGCTCAGCCTCAGACCTCCCAAGTCCACAGTCATCAGCATGCTCACCACGTGACACCTCTCTCTCTCTCTCTCTCTTTCTCACTCAATCTTTCTCCTCCTTTTTCTCTTCCCTCCTCTCCTGCTATGTGTCTTCCTCTCTTCTTCTCCTCTGGCTCAGTGGTGTGTTTCCAAGAGATAAGACCCTTGCTCATTTCACACATGAGCAGAGTGGACTTGGGAAAGGCTGTGGCTCTGTGTGTGTGTATGTGTGTGTGTGTATACCTGTGTTTGTGTCTGTGTGTGTGTGTGTGTGTGAATGAGTTTGCATGCTTATGTGTTGGAGGTTAGAGAAAAAGAGAGCAAGTACAGACTCTGACTCCAAGTTTTCTCCACTTGCTGCTTCTCTACTTCAGGTTTTTGAGGTGTTGATTTGTGTGTGCTCCACAGCTGTCTGACAGAGGGTGAAAGTAACATTAATTTCACTGTTAAACCTTCCATTTTCAATTCAGCAAGTTTATAATCCCAAATCATAGACCATTTTTTTCTACTGAAACGTGCAAACAGAACTTCAGCATTGAATATGGTCTTTTGAGAAAAACACTGCAGTGTAATTGCTCACCTCCTGAGCAGCAAGTATTACAATGCAATCATTTCACATCTCTTAACACACAGTCCTATTCAGTAGCTAAATCTGTCCAGATATCAGCTTTACTTGATGGTCATGCTTGCAAGCCACCAGATGTATACTTATTTTTTTGGCAGCTGGTAGAAGTTTTGTGCAAGCTCATCAGCTGCGCCTTACATCTTTGGTTGGGTCCAACATGTTTGAAAAGACTTGGTTAAGAAAAAGGGAATAGATCACCTTCTATTGCATTTCAAACTGCACTCAACAGTAAACAGAGGTCAGCAGGGTAAGACTGGCTACCATTAGCCAGCAAATTGTACAGCAATTCAAGCTACACCTCTTCTGTGGGATTGGAGCAGACGGGACACCCTTCATTCTCCAAGGACATCAGTGAGCCTTGGGTATTCATTACCCTGTCGCTCGTTGACCGGCTGTCATTTCTGGGACCACTTTGTTAGGTACTGGTCACTGTATACTGGTAACAACCAATAAAAACCTGTTGTTTTGGGCATGCGCTGACCTAACCATCACAGTTTGACCCAGATCCTTATGGTTGCCCATTTTTCCTGCTTCCAACAAATCGACTTCAAGACCATTCACCTCATGCACCTGGACGGGTGCCACTGTAATGAGATAATCAATGTTATTCACTTCACCTAACAAATTTGTTGATCCCGACTAGAATTGCCTTCTTCCTCATCTGGCTTTTCATCTGGCACCGTCATCAGTAAGTACAATTTGAATTTGTGTAATAACATTGGTTTATGACAAAATACAGTGAAAAACTAATGATATGAAAGGTTTACCTGAACATTATTTAGTGCTCAATAGCAGCGGTTAGAATGCTAATGTGCTGTGGTTAACACGTATTTATACAACAGGGTTACCACAACTCATGTCAGGTGATGTCAGGTCATATTTCTTTATTATGTTGGCTACAGTGAGGCAGCTGCACTGAAATTTAATGTGTGTGCACACAAATCCATCTTCTTCATTACTTCTTGAACCAAATCTAACTATTTCTGAATGAAAAGGCAGCTTTTGAACATCAATGGAAGCAATTCTCTACAAGGCAAAGTGAGTACGAATAATCAATCAAATACGTTTGAGCAAAGAAAAGCTTCATGCAAGGCCCAATCTAAGGTTTGTGTAGATAAGCCACAGCTCCAAATCAGAAGTTTGAGTCACATTAATTGAGAGACTAACTCTGTTCTGTAATTTGTTTCCACTAAGCTCTTAAACAATGTTTTCTTCTGTTGTATTTACAATATATATATATATCCCATTAGTTCATGTATCATTCAGAGTAATAGTGATAAATGACTTTCCCTTCAGTGTACCAGTCTGATGGACACCGAATGACGAAACAGGTAGAGAGTCATCCATGCAAATACAAGGTAATAAAGAGTATGCTCCGTCCTCAGAGGAGCCCCTTTGTCTCTCATACTCAGGCTTCTCTGAGAGCAGTTTGCTGCGAGCGCCTGTCCTCCAGCCACTGTTCATTTGCACAGGCAGTCGACTCCCTGGGGAGCAAAGAGGAGGCGTCGCTGCAGATGAGCACTCAGACAGATCTGAGTGGTCTCCTTGGCCTGTGTTACAGTTAACTGTCTCATTCCTGGCTCGCCTGTATTGGGCCATGTTGACCCTCACTGTCAAATCTAGCAGAGGTGTTCTGAAAGTTCCTCACTACCATCTGGTAGCATTATTTGTTTTTAACCACTATTCTAAAACTATTAATCAATATTAACTTTAAGAAACATTAAAGTAGAAAATGACAGATTTGAATTTCATATTCAAGGCCATAGTTTAACACGCAACTGTTCCCGACCTGAATACATTCGTGATTTTCAAAAAAAGAAGTAATTTTTTATTGCTGATTAATCATTTACTAGTACATCACTGACTATGCATTTTGTCATAATAGACAGAGATATTGTGCATTGTGAAAACCTACACATTCTTGTCACCTCACACTGTAAATAGACTTACCTAGCCCCATTTACCTGGTAGTTGTTATGACATTTTTGCTCTAACACAAGACTGGATTATATGTGAAATTGCTTTGCTTCCATTCCAAAAAAATAATCCACAAAGAAACTGTGCACTGAGGTGATCATCCATATAATGAATAGAAACGAGAAACTGTGGCAAAGGGAAAACTAAATTTAACCGAGGAAGTGTAAAAAAACATCCAGTCACAGGCCCTATAGGTCAACGTCTCCAGATAATGCAGTCCTGCCCAGAGCCGGAACCCCGTGCTCACACAGGGTCACACAGAGGCTTGGAAAACTGTATCTCCTAAAGCAGACATCAAGTCTACAGCCAATTTGTATGCAACTTATGTGCGATTCGAGTGTGCGCTTTAGACTCAACTTGCCCTCCCTAGTGGAAGCAGGTAGATTCGTCACTGGTGGGTGGACAGCAGTGTGTCACTGAGCATCTGACAGCTTTCCTGCAAAACACATACACTTCTCTCGCTCCAGCTAAAGCAGAATATAGCAACCTGATCTTGGGTTAAATTAAGAAGCTCTGATGTACAGTACTTACAGGAGCACCACACTGAGCCCTGTCTCCTATAAGCTTGGGAAAAGGTATATAGTGCATATCAGTACAATCACACACCCACGGCGAGTTATATTAAAAACTATGTGGTTAGTGTCAAATCATACTTTTCAGCAGCTCTGTGCCAACTGTTAGTGCTGCTTCCCCTCCAGGGAAGATCTAATATTATCCTTCCAGTTGGTAATTAAGTCACTTACGTATATGAAATAAAATAAACCATGACTTGATATAAAAGCTTCACTGTATATTACTAGATAATAAAAAAAATTCTTGAGTTTTTTTTTTTCATATCAGTTGATGGTCTTAAGAGTATATTTCCCCTAAATGTAGCTATTTTGGCCCCATGCGTTGTCTTGACTTTGCACTTGACAACTAATTGTAGTGTTATATTTCTTAGACTTTTTTGTTGTACTTGATTGTATTATTTTATTTGAATGTGTTTTAACCTCTTTATCTTAACACTTATTGATTGATATGAATTTACATTTTACGATTATTTACCTACATCTGTAGCTTTTACTTCTTGTGTCTCTGAATAGACAATCTTAGCTCCTGTGACTAATTTGAGCCAGTACTGTACTAGAACATGTGGGACTGGCACATCAACAAAAGATTGGCCTGATGACAGAGGGAGAACCCGTGGAGTGAACAATGATGCAACAATAGATACCATCTAATATGTAACAGAGCACTATGGCAAGGATAGATGCTGTGGGCAGAGAGGAGGAGTGGAACCGGGGACTGTACAGGACATCTCAGAGCTGATGTTAGAGGCAAATGTTCATATTAGTGACATCATAATGTTACTGCTGTGTTTACTTATTAAAAGCTAAGGCATATAAATGAATGTAAATACTAATTAGCTTCATCATTTGGTACTTTTCAAGCTATTACCACCACATCAGTACAAGTCTAAATCCACCTCAGAAGCTTTCTATGCAGACTGTTGGATAGACTGACATATCGCAAATAGAGCATGAGGAACATTAGATGCTGGTAAACTGAAACATAAATAGTCAAGTTCAATTTAACACACACTTAAATCAAGCAGTGAAAGATAATGGATGAAGAATATTACCACAGTCAGTCAAGAAAAAACATTTAGTACACAGGGGAGCATACTTCCACACAAAGTAAGCATATTCAACAACAGTAGCCACAGAAATACCCCAATCTGCTGAATACACAGCAAAGAGAGAGAGAGAGGAACGAACACAAATCCAGCTTTAATTGAGCCTATAAACTGCAGATGTACATAAATGCTTAAAACCTGTAATTTCCCGCTCTTTACAAATGGAAGGGCTGAGCTCATTACAATTTCCTTCAAGATAAGCTATGGGCTGTTTATAAAAATTATACACTCTGAGGTTAAACTAATTCCATGTCTCTGAGTGCATACATTAACAAATGTACAGAATATTAACAGCAGCTCTCTAACTGGTAGCCGTTGGCTCCGTGTTCAGATGTGTTCTGATACAAATACAAACTAATGAATGTTCTTAGTACAAATGCGATGTAGTGTTCTTGTTGTTTGACTTCAGTTCCAATTTCGATTCATTTTACGATCATGTCCTGTTGTTACAGGTTTTGCCTTTGTTTTCAGAAATATTCTCTGTGAGATTTCCCCATGGGCACCACTGAAGCATCACCATTAACAGAACACCAGTAATGGGGGGTGAAAGGACGTAATTACAGTGGTAGAATGCGAATTATGGACTCATAAATCATGTTAGCCGACAGGCAATAATACACACTAGTGAAGTGCCAACAAACAATAGCCTAATTATCTGCCAATTAACTGGTTAATAATGCTTTTTCCAGGGCCAGACTGCTGACCTGTTGCTGAGATGACGCTGTCTCTGTAATGAGTCTGTTTTGCCCAAGCGGCGAGTGCTAGTGTGGAGTACAGCCCATACACAAGAATTTACAGTGAAATCAATACGTTGCTTTTCATCACAGTTCTATATGATGTCATTTTTATGGATGTAAATGTTGTAAAAGCCCCTAAAGATCATACATTACAATATCTTAAATGGATTTATTAAATTCAGTGATGGGACGTTTTATGCTAAAATGTATCGATTTCCATATTTGATCACATTACACATTCGACCTCCACGGTCATGGTCACAATAATAAATGCAGAACAACAGCACAGGTGTAGGCAGGAAAGCTACACAGTTATGTTTAGGCTAACATATGCTGCTGCACCTAGCCTGCCATCAAACTTGGTCAGAGGGGCGGTCATGCTCTCACCAGAACAGCTGTCATGTCCTTCACTGATAAAGTATTTTTCAGTAACAGTCTTGTCGGACACATCAGGGTGTGTTCACGTTTACGCTGCAGAAGCAAAGTGGTCAAATGTCCCCCAGACCAACTACGGCAAGTACTTTCAGTGATCAGATCACAAACTGTCTTGGTGGTTGTTCACACTTATATTAAGCATCCACTTGTGATCCAATCACCCAAGACGCATTTTAAAGTCAAGAGTAAACGGCGTCTCAGTGTCTTCTGTCTTTTCATGTAACACCTGATTACTAATGTGACCTGCTGGATCCATGCTGGCCATTTCTTTCAGTCGCATTTCAGTTAAGAAACGAGAAAGCAGAAACAGGATACCCAAGCGCAGAGCCGGCTCGACCCATTTTGGCGCCCTAGGCGAGATTACGAGTTGGCGCCCCGTAATCAAGCGCCTATACTTACATTGTGATCAATGTTTCCAGATCTCATGACAGACAGAAACTTTGAATAACTGTTCACCATCAGGTTTGTTCATCTGCTGTATTAAATCTACATGATGAGTTCATATTTCACACTTGTTAAATCTGCAGAATGTCTTTGAGGTCGGATCCAGTCTTTCACTGCCTCTCTTTCTCTTTCTCCCACTCTTTAATATATTTTCCCCACTTATTGCCGGACATTGTTACTCTGTCGCCCTGTCAGATGGAGGTGTGCGTGTGTGTGTCTGTGCGGGTGGGCGGAGGAGGGGCGCGTGCCGGCTCAGGCGGGCGTGACCGCCTAGTTCGCCTATGCCAAGAGCCGGCTCTGCCCAAGTGCACACACCAGGAAGACACAAACAGACTTACTTAGAGGATGGTCAGCAGGTCTAATGGGGGAAAGAAAAATAAAAAAAACTGAAGGAGAGGAGAGGGAGGACAACAACAGGCAGGCAGTCCAAGACAAAAGAAAGAATCCAAAAAAACAAATAAAGGGTACAAACTGGTAATAAGTCTGTCACTGGGAAGAACACAAGAGGAATAGCAGGGGCTGAAAAGCTCAGCTGGCATGTAATGAATGAAGGAAATGGACATGTATACTGGGGAGGCTGATTACACACTGAATCCATGTGTGTGAGGTGAACGAAAGAGGAGGAGGACAGAAATGAAGCTTTGGCGAAAGTTCAACTAGGAAGATCTTTATACCCACTCCTTTGGGATTCCCTAATAAATCTATTCCGTCATTTCCACTTTCCCACGCAAATTTCCTTCCATTCAATTTTTCGCTCCCTCAAACCAATCAAATCAGTCCATTCTTTAAATATCATCGTGTTTCTGCCATTCTGCCTTTCAGATTCTCTCCTAGTGTAATTTTAACAATTTCAAGTGATAGTAGTTATTTTGAAAATATTTCATGTCATTAAATTATAGGATTTTTTCAAAGCTGAATGTCCATCCCAATGGACATCAGGAGTTGGGAGATACTAGCCAACATTCAATTATTTAGTGTGACTATGCAAAG
>JAUMHL010000009.1:22837998-22849756 GCA_032362345.1 Sandelia bainsii
GATCCCCAAAGGGAAATTTCAGTGTTGCAGTAGCCTTAAAAATAATATTACAGAACAGTATAGAAAAAAAGAAAAAATACAAGATAATAAAGATTAACACAGTAAAACCAAAGATTGATACAGGAAAAAAATACACATCAAAACAGAAACAAGAGCAGGTTATAGATAAATAGCAAAAGCAACACAGCAATGCAACAGCGTCTTTTGCTCCAGTGCCTCCAGATGCCTGGGTACTAAAATATTTTGAGACTAAAGCGGTAGCTTGGGGGCCCCCTAGTGGTCGCGGGGCCCTATGCATCTGCATAGTCCGCATAGCGCAAGAAACGGTCCTTTTAATTAATATGTCACCTAACTTTCTCATATGCTTGAGCCATAATTGCTATGAATAGTGGTGCCTTTAAAACAGCACCTGCTGGCTTAAATAATGTATGAACTTGCATTTTACAGCTTTCATAGAAAATATTTCATATGGTTACATTCTGAAGAATGCCAGTGCAGGCTGATCAGCTTTACTAATGTCTACCATATGGACACTCTGCTGCTATAGCCCAGTAGTGGCTAATCCTGGTCTTCAAGAGCCATCTTTGCCCTACCCATGCTGATTACCTGGATCAGGTGTGTTAAGTAATCAGAAGCAAGGCTGTGGCTCTGGAGGACCAGGATTGGCCACTCCCGCTATAGACCTTTCTTCCACTTACTGCCACCATGTTAGTTGCTGAGTCTCCATCTCTTGTATACTATGTTTCTACTTGAGCCTGAATAACTCTGTCATGGCTGAAACTGCAGGGCTCGTTGCTGAAAGATTAGTTTGAGTTTTATGCAGATGGGTTTCCTGCAGGAGTGTTTGGGAGGGATGCTTATTAAAGCTGCCTGAACAGGCAAGCAGGAGGGCAGAAGAAGATACATTTTGAATGGCTGTTCTGACAACATAATTTGCATTCTGTAATTAACCGACTCCCTTAACCCCCATCCAAGACCCCACAAAATAGAAGTCACTCACACACACTCACAAATGCTCACACTTAAACACACCTTGAACCAGAGTAACTGGAAAACATTTCTCCTCGTGTGAATTAGCTCTGTGTTGCTGTGGTGACAGGTCTTTATCAAGGCCATACCAGTGGGTGAGGTGGGAGCAAAGTTGACGTCTGACAGAAATGGGCTTATTTAGCATGACATAAGAAGAAAAAGGATGACTGTAGAAAATTTGAAAGTGTCTTGATTGAGGTTTCCTATTTAATAGGTAATTCCAGTTCATTTGAAATTCATGTTTGTAGTTTTGCCTATTATTTAAGTAATAATAACCTCATACTCACTGAGCTTACTGCTGAAATCTGGGAATGTGGTGGCATTGCTTATCAGGTTATAAACCAAGAAACATATTTGAATGGAAAAAGGCACAGTAACCATCCTCTCTGGTTTACAAACCAACTTCCTCATACATTGACCTAATACTTAATGTACTTAAATCTAGGTTTTTTAAAAACTAATTGTGTTGGAACTGATGTTTCTTAGCTTTGGGTCTTATGCTGGATACCTCACACATGAAAGGAATTTACAGGGAAAACTTTAATAGAGAAGAAATAATTTTTACCATAGTTTTCACCTTTGAGAATTTGTTTAACAAAACTGGACTAAACTTCTACATTTATGTTATCACCAGCATCAAAGTCTATATTGTTAAAATACACTTTTTTGTTAGTGGAGTACTTTTACTTTTGTACTTTAAGTAAGATTTTGTGCATGCACTTTAGTACTTTTGCTTGAGTTGAAAAATTAAAGGGTACTTCTACTTGTAGTGGAGTATTTTTCTAGGCAAATACTTGCACTTTTACAAAGAGTAATGAGTTTGTGTACTTTATACACCTCTGGTTATAAATGGATGCTACACATGTTCAAATGATCATTTTTGAAAATTCATCTTAGCATGTTTACATATTTATGAAGGGTTTAGAGAAACACACCAGGTTAATTAACAAACCTTAAAGAATATTTTTGTTGATATTTTCCACAGTCCAACTTTGCAATATGTTTTGTCCAGCTGGCAGGCAGACTGCCAAAATATAGCATATCAGTACTTCCAACTGCATCCATGTGTCACTTGACAATTGCATTGCAGGTTGTGGTTATATCAGTCTGTTCAGATCCAACCCAGTAATGACAGATGTCCAGAAAGTAGGAAAATTGTACTGTGGAAATATTTTACTCTTTATACCCAAACTGGCTCTATTTGAATTGAAGTCAGACTTTTACATTTTAAACACATGCAGGTTTAATAAATTAATGCTGTTAATGCTGGCATTTATTTTATTTATTTATTTATTGACAAGCTTAAATCACATTATGCAGTATTATATGTAGAATCCCTCTTTTTGTAATTCTAATTGTATTAATATGCATTGAATGAGAATGAAATTAACACAGAATTATTAGTGAGTGCACTGAAATGATCCCAGGAGGGATTACATTCTGTTGTTCTGTAGCAGGAAATGCTCATCAAATGCTTTATTACAGCCAGTCTTAACTCCATAACACCAAAAGAACATGTCCCCATAATAGCACTGTAGTTTACAGTTTGGTTAAAATGATAATGTAGTAATTTACAATAATGAGCTACGTCTGACGTCATAATTATGAGATAATAGGTCAGAATTGTGAATTTTGACAAAATGTCAGCTGACACCAAAGTCTTGTCTGTACTTACATTGGTCTCATTTAACCCTTAGTGGTTGAACTCTATATTCAAATCAAACTTGTTTTCTATCTTGTTGTTATATGTCATGTGTATTTAAAAAAAAATAAATAAATATGTAGAATGTGTACGTGTGTACTACCCCAACAATTGATCAGCACTGGCCAGATAGAGTGACCTGAGCAGTGGTGTGTTGGAGCTTAGTCTTTTGTGAGTTTAACTACTTTAACAGCAGCAGCAGGTTGTGGTGCAAATGAAAACCGAGCCATTAAACAGCAGCCAGAGGAGTGTCTCCATGTAATGGCTATTGAACACGCTGCTCCAAACGAGAGGTAATCAAACCCGAGTGTAATTACACACTCCTCCGTGCTTTTCCAAAGCCAGGCCATTGTGCCCTGAGCTCCCCTCACCTAATGACACAGGTAAAGGATCAAGTGGAGCTGAGGGTGAAAAGTGGCGAAGCAGGGATGCAATTATGTACCAATTGCAAGGCGATGTTTGCAATTTAGCCCCATGACAAGGGCAAGAATGATAAATGCAGAAAAAAAACATAAAGAGTTGGTGCAGCACAGAGAGAACACAGAAGTGACAGCATGAACCAGCACAGGTGACCTATCAGCATTTTAATATTCAGAGGCTGTTACTGTTTGACAGAAGTGGTGACAGTGAATTTCTGTGATTTTCTATCTTTGTTCAGCTGTTGGATGAAGGAATAAAAAAATTGCCATTCCTGTGCTCAGATTATTCCAGGAGAATCATAGAGTTAAACATAGAGATGAAGGTAATTGAAAATACTGTTACACATACTTTACCAGATTGTGAGGAAGCTTTAATCTTCACTCAGAAAATTAAAACTTTATTTTACAGAATGTCATTGTTAATCATCTCTAACCTTGATTTTATTGGTAATTTGTTTTGTTTGTTATCTCTTAAGGTCCCTCTCCAAATTATGTATCATTAATGGTCAGTTAAAATTATGCAGATAAAATTCAGATTCAAAGCATTTCCTTAAAAATGTCTTTTTGTGAAGGTCAGACAACAACACAGAACATAACAGTCAAAGGAGACTGTACTCCTGTAAAATGCCACAACAGATTATTAGGCCACAAAGTTGGTGGCAGTATTTACAGTGAAAAACCTGGCGTTGGAAGGAGATTATGTTGGATGATTGCATCATAAAAGCAGCTGAACTGCTCTTCTGTAAAGTATGACTATATAGGTAATTTGTACCAGAAACAAAAAATGACAAAAACGTAGTGAACAATATATGGCCACCGATGGAGTGGATGGATGGGGCAACAGACCACAGGACTTTCCCAGACTGGAGTTTGAGTCCAGTATAAAACTACTTTCTGTTGCCATTACAGTAACAAGCCATGTGACTCATTTCATGTGACGCATGTCAGAACTTAAGGAACAAAAGGAACCAGTCATTTTGAAGGCAAATATTCAACATTTCTACTAACCCTGACCATGTTTATTTAGTGCCTAAATCTAACCCAGATGTCTTTGTTCCTAATCCCAACCAAACCACTTTGTTTTGCACAGTTATTGTCCAGCTTTTTTGAATGTTTATGTCAAAAATAAGTGTTACACCAGCTGCCATTGTGCAAGGGCTGCAATGTCAACATACACTTGTCTCCATACGTGGGGGTTTTCTTGCAATGCTCATGTGGGTTGTATGAAAGGGTGGGGACAAACGACCTGTATGATTGTTAAGGTTAGACGACTTATTGAAGGACTTTCTCACAGGAGAATGTTCCAGTCTAATTGAGCGTTATATAACCAATCTTTTATTATTGTGTGCTAACAGTGCTAACACATGGTGTTGTGATTGGCCAACAGTCACAGATGGCCTCAATCAACATTAAGGAAAAGTTTAATTAATTTGAGCCATGCAGGTAAATAGTTAACAAAATAAAAGCACAGCAAAAACATGCAAGAAATAAAATCACACCGAACATTTTAAAACATGCAATAAATAAAATGAATTACATGCTGTTAAAATACAAACAAATAAATCCAGTGAAAAACTCACAAGTAGTGGATTTAAATACCTTCCCTTAAAGACAGAACATATTCAAAATAAGCAATACAATACCTGTCCTGGAACGCAGTCCACCTTTTCACTTTTATTTGTTTTCATGTAGAAATTTAAACTCTTTTACACTAGAGCTAACCTGGTACACACTAGGCAAGTTCAGGCTTTCGCAGGTTGAACATACATTATTAGACACGCTGACAGCTACAAGCACATGCACCATATAAAGTGGTTCGAACACATTCTGTGCTGCTTATAGATCTCTTCCCTTTCATGGCTTTATTGTCACAACCATCCTATATCTGCTCTTATACACACACACACACGCGCACACACACACACACACACCAACTTGGCAGTCCTCTCAGGTGGCTTGATCTTCATGCATTAATGATTGCCTTTAGCAAAACCTGATTGCTGTTAAACTGTCACAAGAGGTGATTGACAGCTTCTTTGCTCCTGACATTTACAAGCTGTGGAGTCACTGAATACTAAGCTTGTTGCTTTTTGATTTAAGACAGAAATGGGAAATCTGGCAACAAAGGCAATCGTTCATACCCGTCTTCTAGCAATTATATTTTATAAGAAGCAATTGGTTGATCAATGGTAGTGTAGAAAACAATGGGTGTCATTCGTAAACCCTTCTTTAAATGAAACTTCTTCTTAAAACCCACTCAAAATATTAGAATATTTCATTCTGAGTTTGAGTAAATTGCTATTCATACAAATACCATGAATCACTCTGTCTATTTCAGTACATGCATCATGGGTAATACCGCTGACTGGACAGTTGTCCAGAAGATGATTGTCTGCAGATTGTCTAAGATGAAGCAGATGTGGTAACCCTATTCAAGTCACTCAGCATTGACATGCAGGATATACTGTATAGTGCTGCATACTTGTGTATAGTTATGTTTTGCAGCATTTGTACCTCTTTTAGCTAAAGAGGGTAACGGTGTTTTGCTCATTTTATGTTCTGACTTAACATAAAATTATGTTATTTATAATTAATTAACACTTTATTAATCCCCTTGGGGAAAGTGTTGTTTGGACAGCTGCTAGACCTGTGTCAGCGCTACTACGGGGTTTCGGTGTCTTGTCCAAGGACAGCTCAACATGAAGCTTGCCAGGACTGAGAATCGAACCGCTCACCCTTGGGTTGGAAGATGACTGCTCTACGATCTACGACTATCTACGACGATCTACAACTGCTTTGTTAGTGTACCTTATTTTATATCATGTTTATTTATTATGTCAGTTTTGAAATGTATTTATTTCATCTTTATTTATGTAATTTGTTTTATTGATGGACTTATTTTATTTTTCTATTCAGTTGAAAAATATTAATGCATTTCAAGTTTTCATTTAATTTGTGAATACACTTCATTTTACAAAAGTGGTCTGAAATTAATTACAGTGTTATTATGTTATAATCTGCACCTCACCAACAACTCAGTTTAAATAAATGAGTAACCAAGTAACTTTTATTCAAAGTACATTTAAAATAAGGTACTTTTTACTTGAGATTTCCACAGTACTTATACTTGAGTAAAATAATGCAGTACTCTTAACACCTCTGAATCAGGCAGCTAGGACAGGCAACTAAGACTGAAATGGCAGTAGGTTACATACAAGAGTAAAAAGTAATTGAAAAAGAAACCAACAAAAGCAGGGATGTGTAAATACTGGAAAACTGCTGATGGAAATTAAGAGAAGATGTGCAAATCAGGTGATGATGGAAGTGTTGGACATATTAGAGACTAGCGTTCACTGGCATGAATATTAATGAATTATTAATTATTAATATATTAAAATTAAATGTGCAATTTAACATACTATTTATTTCCGTTTTCAAACCCAGTTGACTAGTTGGCCAGTTAAAATAACATGGTTTCCCGGTGGGATTGAGTGTTACGACATCAAAAGCGTGTGTTTTCTAACCTGCTGCAGTTCACTCCGCAGTTGAGTCGATCGTGTCCGCTACACACCTGACAAAGTGCACAGTGCACAGTCTGGCTCCTCACTTCAGCACGAGGGTGCATTTGTTTTAACTACCACGGAGCACATGTGGGCTGATGTCGCTCAGTGTTAACAGAGTATAAACTCTTGATGGGATGACAAAAATGACAGCCTGCTTCTTTAATACGCTATGTTAAAAGTCATTTCACTGCATGATTTACAGACTGCTGAGTAGATTTCCTCTGACACCGTGCTGGAATAACTTCTCCGGTCAAGACAACTGAGGAAAAAACACTAAGGATTAAAGCGTATTGATTAGCTGTAGCTGCACCGTCCATAATAACTGAGATGGACATTTATAAGTGGACCAATGCTGACTCTGTATATTGGCCTAAACCTTATGCGACAGTCAAAAAAAGTCACCATTCACTTGACAGCATGATAACAGCTCTCCACAGTCTGTCACTATAATCCTTTCCACAAAGAGTTAGCATTGGGCAACAAGAGAGAAGCAGAGCAGTCTTAACCATGTAGAAAAAGGGCATTTTCCTCGACTAGTGCGTTTCAGCGACTGCGGGCTCTCTTATCTGAGAGTGTCAGAGGGAGAGAGAACAGCTCAGCTAATCCAAAACAGCCCCTCTCAGCTAATCTCAAATGAGATGGAAATCCAGATGATTCACGGGGCCAAAAAACATGCTGCCTCCATCCTATAAGATCTCGCTTTAGGGGGAAAAAACAATCATTTACAAATGTGGTAAACCACAAAGTAGTGAAGCAAAAAGAAGAAAAAGTCTAATAAGTCAAAGAAGTTACACTCTGCTTTTCCTTTTTAATAGGTATGAACTGTTCAAGTCCAGTGTCTGGGACTTTATTTGTTCCAAAATCCAGAAGTGAAGTCAAACATATAACTTAAAACCATCATTGTCTGGTACCATGTAGCCCCATTATGGTCACACATAGAGCTGTGGTTATATTTTTTAATCAAACCCTTATACTACATAAATGTAAATTATGGCTTGTATCCACTTTAAGATTATATGATCTAGTATGTGCAAAAACAAACAAACAGCCACTTTAGTTTAGTGCACTCTGGGTGCCTGCCGAAATGTGCAGACCATGATCCAGTGTGGTGACCCTGATGGGATAAGTGATAAAAGAAAAAGTAATAAAATAAAACCTCTCTACTATTAAATGTAGCATATTACACAAACATGCAATAACCATATAATAATCTAGTTATAATATATAAAAAGAGTACATATTTTATATGAATATTTCAAATAATATAAATATGCAAAACATACATTAGCCAAAATATAGACTAATTAAAAAGCTTCATTTTATTCAGTTCGGCAGTTTTATATTTGACCTGGAGTAAAATCTCAAACAAATTCAGTGTAAAATCCTTCATTACTTTCTCAATATAGGATGTTAACATGTGCATACTATCAGGCTAATGGCATCAGTGAAAAATATTAAGTTGTGTTTCTGCCCCTTGGCTTAGTAAAGGATAAAAGCTTCATATCCATGAAACCAGCACTGCAGTGTAGATCACAGTCAATTTACTGCCTATTGCATTGGTCCTGTCACTTGGATACAGGATGAGGTCAAGATCTCTAACAAACATTCTAGTTGGATGCATAAAAATCATGGCCAATCATGATCACTATTAGTATTTCCTCTTTCTTGTTTTTCTTCTTCCTTGTGTTTCCAGTTGGTAATGGTGCAATACAGCACATACAGTATATATATACTATAATATTCAAAGTGTGCATTTGATAACTGCAGTTAAATAGAATCATAAAATTAAAATAACTTTAAGTCCAGTTAGATTTGACAATTTCAATGCTGCTCACTCAAACTGCTCACATCTGGGAAAGAAATTGTTCTCTTCCTGTAAATAAAATGCATAACTCTGGTCGATGTTTAGGCCAAACATGTTTAAAAGAATGCTGACAGTCACAGTGGTTGCACTGGTTACCCGCCGTTTCCTGTGGAGTGGAGTGCAGTGTGGTAACACTAACAAAGGGTCTGATTTACTAAAGGTTTCTGTGTACTATATACTGTACATAGTTATATTCTGTGTAAGGTCTTAAACCTTACACTTTACTTACCAAGTAAAATGCCTTGAGATGACTTCTGTTGTGAATTGGCACTATATAAATAAAGTTGAATTGAATTGAATTAGATAACATGCAAACTTGATAATGCCTGCAAAAAATCAGCACAAGCTGATCTGCTAAGTGTGCGCAGAGAGGACTGTATCTTTGAAATCACGCTGTGGATGTTGCACCATTGACTCCAATACAAAACCTACATATTCACAAGTAATCTTGTCTAAATGAGCTCTTATAAGTCTTAGTCATTGTTTGTGTAGAATATCAGCCTTATTAGTTGCATGTTAGATTTTATAAGTGTTTAGTTAAATATAATGTTTGGTGTTGTTGCAACCAGTATCATTTAGGAAGGGATCACTTCACGGTCACGGAAAAATGGAGCGATCAGTTCTGTGAAACAAGCTGCTGCACCTCCATCAAACTCAAAACATGAAACTCTGGAGAAGCACAGTCTACGCAGTGTCATGCCACACTCCCTGGCCTGTTTTCCTGGTTCCCTGATCTCTCAGTCTCTCACTTTGGTCACGCCCCCGGCTCACCTTTCCCTCACTGTTTCTAATTTCCTTGTTAGCCACTCCCTATTTAAGATCTTGCACCACTCACCTCCCCTGTCGGCTCACTGTGGTTGTTTTCACCCTGTTCGGTTATGTCAAGCTCTTCATCTCGTCCTTCTCCCTGGCTCGTCTCCACTGTGACCTCACCACCTGATCCTCACGCTCACCAATCCTTCACCTCTGACCCTTCCCTTTTTCTCACCTCCGTACGTGGTTTGGTTTTGGTTCCTTCCCAATTAGTTTTCAGCTCACCCGTCCTTCACTCTGTATAGTTACCTTTTTCCTCACTCACTCCGCTCCCTGGTCAGTTTTATGTTTGTTAGTCTATTAGTTTCCCCCTCTGTCTTGTCCCTCGTGATTCATCATTGTTCTCACTGTTTATTATTATTTATCCTCACAATAAAGTTCCTCGTCATTATTGTAACTCTCTGGTTCCGGTTTTCTTATTGGGTCCATTTCCCCCTTATCAAGATAGACCTGACACGCAGGATGCATTCAGGTACAGTACTGAGGTGTAGGTGAGTGTGCTTGGGAAACACTGAAAGGACTGAACAAATTCACTTCACTTATACAGGAAAACACAGGAAAATCAGCTTGGACTGCACAAATATACTTTGGGCCACATTTAGGAGCATGTAGAGTAAGTGAAATCACAAAGGCAGACTGACTGACAAGGAACAGTACAGATAGATATAGTAAACACATCAGCTTGAAGGTCTGATTGGTACCTTTTCCACTTTAATCATCCACAGGTATGACAGCACCAGATACCACAGCCTCCGTTTCATATGGGTGTGTGTGAGTACGCATTTGTGTGTGCGTGCGCACAAGGCAGTGACACAGCCATTCGTCTTGGAGGACCTGGCAGAAAACATCCCTGTCTCACTAATGGTGTTATTTGTTAGTCAGACACCAGGCAGACGCATTTTCTAATTTGCCAAAACCCTTTCATCTTTGTACACATTAAAGTGGGTGTTCAGATAGACACACAGCCGCAAATATGTTGACTGAAACAAGGCAACAGTTCTGCCTGTCCTAGGCACAGATTGCCCAGGCTCCCGAGCACCCACACTGAAGAGACCACATGGACAAATTATGAGACAATCACGTAAACCGTGTTACTTGTAGGTGTGTTTTCCCTTTCTCTTACTGTTGTTTTGCATCTTTAGTGTTTGTGTTTTGCTTCATTCGTGACAGTTTTGTGTCTTTTCATGGTTATTTGCGGCCGTTCATTATCTGTAGTCCCTATACTTTTTTTTTTTTATCTCTTTGTGGATATTATGCAGGAATAGTTGTTTTTGCAGCTGTAGTCATGTCTTTGCTTTTTTGGTAACTCTTGTGATTGTTTTGCAGCTCATTTCATGTCTTTGCAGTTGTTTTTGTGTTTGCAGTTTTTTTGGATCATTGTTTGTTTTGCATCAGTTCATTTTTTGTCTTTGTATAACTTAGTTGTGTGATTAACTTTGCAAAAAAACAAACAAAACAAAAGGTACAGTTCCAAGCATGCAGACTCTTATCTTTAATTAGTTTACTAGTAACTAGTCATAAAGAGTTGATAATGATCCGGTTCATTTGAATGGCTCCTTGATAGGAGCAAAGGAATCCGAGTCTTAGTTAAGAGACGTTCCTTTTAATGCTATGTTTCATTCTCACCCGCTCCTAATTCATTTGTCTCCTCTTTAGTTGAACACTGAGAATTAGCCAGTCATGAGAAGTTACAGATTATAATTTGTCCATTGCTGTCAGTGAATGCACCATTCACCCCTCCTCTCTGGCGCAATAAAAGAGCTGTGGGCAAGCAAGCTAAACAGTGAATGAAGAGAGGGAGTGATGTTAGCAAGAAAAAGGAATAAATCTACAATAAAATTGGTTCTAAAGCTCAAATAAACACAACTAAACCTCTGCACAACCCTGCAGGAAGGATTTTCTTTGAATGCAATTGATGCACAGCCTTCACCTTCCTGTCTGCTCTGTGCAGGTGTGTGACCTGCTGTGAAAGACACAGACTTGAAACTAGATGTATGTAATGTTTATAATGTAGATCACTGACAGATCACAGGTAATAAATTTAGTGCTGTCAAAGGCAGTCCACACATGCAAAAAGTACTTATTTTAATGGGATGTTTAGCGATTATTTCATTTATAACCCTAGTAACTTCTGTCCTATTGAAAAGGAAAAAGAAGGAGATATGCTGTTCTTTAGAACTATTAGAAGCACTTTTAATGGAAACATGCTTTAAATCATTATAGTTTTTACACAGCTTTTAAACTAAACAACTAATTCAATTCAATTCAACTTTATTTGTACAGCGCCAAACCACAACATAGGTCATCTCAAGGCACTTTACAGTGTAAGGTTTAAGACCTTACACATTATATAAATATATACAGAATA
>JAUMHL010000009.1:22863807-22898937 GCA_032362345.1 Sandelia bainsii
AAGTAAGACTGAGGTCTTATAAACAAATCTATAGCTGTTGGACAAGTGTGTCTGTCCATGCCAGTTGCAGGGAGGATGTGATCAATTTTTTCTCTAATAGTAGACCTGCATGAAGGGAGTGGGACAGGTGAAACTGATCTGGTTAATTGGGGGCTGATTACTGTGAGCAGAGGGAGAGCAGAGTGAAGGGAGAGAAATGACAGGAAACGGGGTCCAGGTTGGAAATCATGACAATTGTTAGCTGTTCTGACTTTTAACTTGAAATGGTGCATTGAATGGATTTCACTCAACTCATTAAATTCAGTTTTTAAAAAAACAAAAATGCATTGATAGACTTATCAAAACTCTTCAGAAGCTCTTCTTTTTTCTAGACTTAGAAAGTCCTTACCATGTTTCAACAACAGCTTCAGTGTGTTTTAGTACATATTAAATTGTTTCTTTTCACAGCAATAATAATGTTCATTATTAGGATAAAGGTTAAACTTTAACAAAGTTACCACCAGGTACAGATGTTGTCTGGAATTTAAGTTTATAATTCATTGACAATCAATCAATCCAGTAACATCCCAATCAACAGAAGGTGCTCATGTACCCTACATCCTGCTGTATTTACTTAAATCCAGATGCAGCCTTTTGGTAGTGGTTCCACCACCCCCAGGGATTAAAGTAAGGTTTACATGTGTCTCTGGGATCTCCTTTATGACATTTATCCACCTGTATATGAGTGTGCTGGAATCTACAACAATTTCATGCCACAAGGGCCATGAAATGCATGAACAAAATCCATTCATGTGATACTGATAACAACGATGGATACTTAACAGCCATTCATGTAGATTAATTTCGTCACATCCATTGTTAATTAGGGCAGATTGGGGAGAAACCGTGATTATCAAATGAGCTTAGTATTTAGCTGGGACTAATCCCTGGCTTCCCTTGTTTATAGGATTTGATGAGGGAGACAGTGGTGAGTCAGCTGGAGAGGTGACAGAACAACTGGATTTACACAGTGGACCCACAGGGCATGGCTGAAACAGAACGGAACCAGAACTTAAAGACAACCTAAATCACTTTCACACCTCACTATGCTTCCTTATTAGCATTAGTGAACACAGTCAAGTCTATGTAGACCTACATGACATGGACTACCAGAGTAACTACATTTCTATCTTGTCCTGTCCTTTTGCAGGTGCAGAAATACACTGTGGAATTCAGGCAAATAGCAATATAATAAACAAAAGCTGGACATATTCCCCACAGCATTAACAATAAGGTTGTTTATATCCTGGAGCATTCACTTTTCGACATGCTGATGTTGACTGACTGATCAGATACATTTTAACCTGTTTTTCTATGTACAGATTCTATAAATTGTCTGCTCAGTGATGAGGCAGTATATTTTCTTCTACAGCAACTATACTCATCAAGTCTCACTTTCAGCATCCATCAAGTTTTGATTACCTCTGAAATGATCACTGTGTGCATTGTTTTTGGATGATGTGCATCAGAACATGCTTAAATTACTTGTAGACTCATCTGATTTTGAAAGACACAATTGAAGAGCAGCATTAAAGGAAATGCTTTGACTATGTACGTATATGCTATATGAGTTATGGATCTTATGTCTTGGTTATAAATTTGTATGTTTTCTCTTTTTTTGTTGAGCAGGTTATATTCTTTTTAAAAAAAAAGAAAAATGATAAGAAATGGCTGAGACACCTTTCTGCATATCCCTTATCTCTAATATGATTTTACTTTTGAATGGTCACTGAAACCGTATTTTTGTAAGTTTCAAATTTCCCAAGAATGACAGTGCTCAAATACAAAATAAAAAGATTTGTTCCTGTCTGTTTATCTATCCTGAAGTCCACCAAGGCCAAAATTTGCTTGTGAGTCACACTGCTGCATACTGCCTCTGTCCCAGCTGTGCAAGCTGCAGAGCTACAAACGGAGATTCCCATCTCTCCACTCTCCAGACAACCCTCGCTTATCTGATCTTTTCATTTGTTATTACTATTACTATTCTTATTCTTCTTCTTCTTATTATTATTATTATTATTATTATTATTATCTGATAAGCAGCATCACTTTGGTATCATTTTCTTTCTTTCACTGTTGTTGTTTTGCCTTGCATCTATTTGTGCTCTTTTTGTGTCTCTTTGAGGTTGGTCTACACCTCTTTGTTGCGGTTTTGCATCTCTTTATCATCATTTGTCTCACTTGTGTTTGTTGCCATTTTGTGTTGCGGTTTCCATCTATTTGTGATTGTTTGGCATGTCTTTGTGGTTGCTTTGTGTAACTAAGTGGACATTTGACATGTTTTTGTAGTCATTTTGCATCACTTTGGTGTTTTTTTGTCTCCATTACTACTTTGCATCTTTTGGGGGTTGGTTTGCTTGTCTTTGACAATCAAAAAGAAAAGCAAAAACAACAGTGTAATTGTCTTCAGCAAAAAATAAGAGCCCCTTCAAGCACAGGCTTTTGAAGGATGACCCTAACCGCACATAGGCCCAGAGGACATGGGGCCCATGCATCCATGGAGTCATCCTCTCATGAAAATGAATACAGACACAAAATATGACCAGCAAATTAAAAATTGTGGACCAATGATCTGGATGCATTCCATCTGAAAAGATTTCTAATGTATCTTGGTGCATGAAGTCAGCTTTGTGGAATCTGATCCAATTCTAATTCCCAGCATTTCAGTTTACAGCAGTCATTTCTCATTTTTATGTAACCAATAAAGCTGGATCATATTTGATTGGAATGTGTGCCTCATGTATCACATGGCACACGTGCAACTCTTAATATACTGTATACTTGCATGTAAATAGTCAGTCCACTGTTGCCAGCCCAGATGGGCCAGAGTGGGGCTATGGCATGCCGTCATGCTGTTAAACGTCCACCATGTTGCTGTAGATGAGTGTCTGAGTGCATTTCAGTGCCATTTACTTGGGGCTGTTCTCCTCCATCTGCTGCTGCAACCTCCAGGGTGTCGCCTCATCACAGGCTGCTTGATTGGCAGTTTCTAGGAGATGGACAGTCTTGCAATTGAGCAGGTGGCACCCCGCTGTAATGGCAAGCAACTGCACTTTCCACAGAAAGTGTTTGTCTGGTGTGTTTGTGCTCATCATTCAGGCATTCAGTTTACTTCAGCTTTAACTCTGAATAGAGGACATTTATTTTCAATCTGTTTAATTTATTTGATTTATTTCTTCTTCAACTGTGCAAGCTTCTCCAGCAAATATTTAAAACCTGAAAGGGGTTGATTGAAAAAAAGAAAAAAAAAAACCACATGGAATGATAGCTGCACATAAGTGCGATCTGTAGCTTTTTTTATTTATATGTTCCGTTTAGTTTACTCTGAATAGTTTCTAAAACATTTTAATGCAATTTAACACTACCACAATGTCATAATTAAATTTTTTGTTTCCTTGGAAATGAAAGCCCTACTTGATCTCATTTGTTGTTTGGATACTCTTTTACTAACCGTTAAACGAGGGAATCAATTTCAGAATTGCATGACATTATCTCAACCTAAGCAATTTTGTTATAAAAAGACTATAAAATATTTATTTCATTTGGTTACTTTGAATGTGCACATAGAAAAATAACAATCAAAATGGATTACTTGGTCTAATATACAGACCAAGTAATCCATTTATTCAATCATAAAATCTGGATATGCATATGCAGTTTGGTACACAACTGTACCAAATGCGTGTGTTACTATTACATAACTGTATCATTTATTTGCTAAACTATTCTCAACCTGATCATGACTTCATTATCTGTACATAACTATATAATGTGTAATCAGAACTATCCACAGTGTGTTATCATATATAGCACACTATGTGTCCATCTTGACCCTGCTATGGTACATTGTATTTTGTGACAATAGTTGTAAGTATGTGCATACATGCCCAATAAATCAGAATTTTGATTCTGATAACTCGGACCTGTTCTACATGTCAGTGTTGTGAATGTTGACATGTGTGTACCCATCTGTTGAGCTGCATGTCTTGCCATTTATTTCTAACCCAGAAATAACATTAAGGCTCGTCTGAATTCTGCCACAACACACCTGATGACCTTGAGACCTTTTTGGGAGAATGTTCTTTGGACTAAAATGAGTCAAAAGCTGAACTATTTGGTTATTCAGACTCCTGTCCTCCAAATAGAATTCCACAGAAACAACATACATACAGCCTCCTGTATGACGGACTGCAGCTCTGGACTAAAGGGTTCTGCATTTCCTGGTGTGAGTGCTAACGTGCAAAAACACATTTGGGCATTTCATATTGCCAAATATCATAGACGACAGCAGTGAATGAGCTGCAACATGGCTACTCTCTTACTTCTCTCTCTATTTTGGAATCTCCTTAAGCTCAACTCCACAGATAATAGCTTTCTAGGGACAAATATGAGGAACAAGGAACGTTAATAAATTCTTGTATCACATCTGCTGAGGAGCTCTACACATGCCAGCTATTTACGGGAGGCTGATGGAGAGCTGCACTGTCCTCACACATTAATTGCTGACGCCGCCAGATGCCAGCTCTGTCTCCCAGTGTGATGGACACTAAAGATTGTTTTTATCTGAAACAGAAAAATACAGTATTCTCAAATGGACGCTGCAGTGATAGCTTCTGAAAACTTCTGACTCAGTTTTTGTTTTTCCATGTCTGTCTATTCCTCTGTTTTTTTGATCCTCTCACCACCCATCATCATCACCTCCAAAACAGAGTTTATTTTGCTAGAACACAAACTTGAAGAAAATATGTCTATTTTACAGCTGCCATCTTTATAAGACAAGCAAATGTTTGCCTTGTCACAGCTGACAGGACTGCAATAGTACATCAAGTCTAGGGACGGGCATAGAATTATTTTTTTGAGGTTGAATAATCAAGACAGTGAGTGAACAACAAGAACCATTTAATTTCTTTCCTACATTTAAACGCTACAGATTTGCTGACATATCTCCTGCTTGCTCCCCGCAGACACTATGTGCATCAACATTAGTTTCCCCTGTGAATGGCAGAACAAATAAATGTCTCTGGGCAGAAAGAGTGTCATAACCTTAGTTCTTCTGGTCTAGGGATGGGGACTAAGGATGGGCCCTAATTCCTAATCCAGTCTGTATTTAATTCAGTTCAGTGTATTTATATAGTGCCAAATCACAACAAAAGTCATCAAGACACTTTACAGTGTATGGTTTAAGACTTTACAGAATATAACTATAGAATCATGTTTACACAGAATATTTGTAGAAACCCCAACAGTCCCACTTGAGCAGCACTAGGAGACAGTGGAGAGGAAAAAATCCCTTTAACGGAAGAAACCTCCAGCAGAACCAGGCTCAGGGTGGGCGGCCATTTGCCTCGACCGGTTGGGGTGAGTGGTATTCTAGTTTGATCATTTTCTCAGAAAAAAAGCCACATGCCACTAGCACAATTTTTAGAATACAACTGATCCATTAAGAGTGCCAACTAAAGAGCTACAATGATGTAGTCGTTTATTAAAGTTTTCTTTAAAATGACATTTATATCTACGGCTACCCACATTCACTCAGTCATTTAAACACACCATTAACCCTCATTATCCCCCACTGATCAACCTCTCCAATGAGCGGCAGTCAAAAAAAGAAAAAAGAAAAAAGAACAGGCCAGACCAGACGGTGATAAAGGATGATTAGGAGATGACTCAACTGTTGGAATATTTAGAGCAGTCACATCAGAGTGAAGAAATGTGGGGGTTTCGTTTGCATCCATGTGGCTTTACTGAACGACAGATAGTGTGTGTGAGTGAAATGGGACCTAAAGGAAAAAAAGGAAACAACAGCAGTCACATGATATCATTGAAGAGGTTAGTACCATTGAATATATTTTCAGACAGATCATTGAAACTAATGATTTATATTCTGAGTACGTACAGTGGCATACTGCCATTGATAGACTCAATAAAAAAATAAAACATTGAACTTATCCTTTAAAGTTCTTGAAGCTCTGATGAAGGCATTTTTACGCTGGAAAAAAATATACTATGAGATTCAGGGTTGGCCAATCCTGGTCTTCAAGAGCCACCGTCCTGCTTGTTTTCCCAACTATCCCTGTTCTACCCACGGCTGATTACCTGTATCGTGTGTTCAGCCAATCAAAAGCTGTGAGTGCAGGGATCGTTGGAAATCAAGCAGGACAGTGGCTCTCAAGGACCAGGATTGGCCACCACTGAGCTAGATTCATTCACACCTCTCTGGTTCAGTCTCTCACATATTCTCTACCACCCTCTTTATCCCATTCATCAAATTACATCATAAATGCTAATTTTCTTCATTGGACTTTTTGCTAGTATTGCATGGAACCCACTACCCACCACAACTCCACCCACCGCCAGACAGCTCCAACACTCCTCACATGGGTCAGGCTCTGACCTTCCTACAGAGCGTTCTGCCAGGATCTGCCCCAGCCTGCGTCACGCCGTCAGCAGAGTGTGAGTCTGCACCAAAACTTAAATAAATCATATTCATCCCATATTCTTGTGGCAATGTCTCGTCTAGTTGGACTGTGTTTAATGAGTAGCTCGGGATTTACAGTTTTTACATTTGCTGCACTGGTTTGAGCCAACCAGCTGTCGATGATGTTGTCCTACATATACAGTATAGAGGGAAGCTGACACCAACAATCACATTGACAGGCTTTCTACTGACTACACTAATCAATCACGTAGCGTCATATCCATGCTATCAGAGATGAGAGGTTTCCTTGTCACCTCTGGCTATTCCCGATGGTGATCTTAAAGGAGAATTGTCTTGTTCTATATAGTAACTTCACACTTACAGTATGTGCTGAATATTATAATATTATAGTATTATCATAATTTAAGCTACCCAGACAGTATATGAAGCAATTCAAATTAGCTCCACCTTGACCATCTATAACACTGAAGTATGTTAATGCTTCACTAACAATGACCCACGAAACAGTAATACTGACAGGCTCCATTGTGCATAATATTTGAAGTCTATTGCTAACAATTTTGCATTAAAATATTAAATAGTACTACAAAGGTTTTTATTTGTAATGAAATAAAAACTGAGGGTGGAGTTTGAAAAACTCAAAATGCACTGTGGGAAATGTATGACCTGGAATTGATGGAAACCGACTTACTTAGGACTCCATCACTCGAATCGGTCTCTTGGGAGTCTCTAACCTTTACCCAAGTGTGGCACTAACCCTCTCAGTGTCTGATTGTAACTTACCCTCTCCTCTCTGAAATACCACCAACCACTTGGTGTCACACTCTCTCTGCACAGAAAACAAATCTGTTCTTTCCAAGCATATTCCTGGCACTAATCTGAATGTGTTAAATCGCTCATTTGTAATCCCTAATAGGTATTATGATAAAATGTCCTTATTTGACAGCAAGCAGTAAGCTGCTTTGGCTGTGTGTGGCCAGGCTGGTGTGTGTTTGTCTGTTGTGTTATAATCTGGCAGGGCAGTGTCCCTCCTGACCAATAGGCTAATGCCTCATAGCAGTGACAAGCAGCCAATTTACACATTGCAGCTCCTCCGTGAGCGACAGTTAATCAATACATACTGAGTGATTACAGGATCCAGCAGCACTTACTTTGAGTGTGTCTGTGTGAAAGTTACAGTCTGATTTCTTTTGTGTGCTCAGAGAGAAAAAACTTGTAGCCCTGCATTTGCAACTGTATGTCTCTAGCTACAGTGCCTTGGCTTCATACTGTGTGTTGTGTGTGTGTTATAGCAAAGCTTCACTGAGTGTTAAAGCATGCAGCTTATTTTAGTGCCATGCAGCTTTGTGTGTGTAAACACCTGTGGGTTTCTGGGTCTGTCAGTGTGTGTAAGCACCATGTGTAATTACTAATACCACTCAAACTCTCAGTGTGGACTGCAGGGAAAATACCATTAACCTCAGTTGCAGGACTTCACAGCTAGTGGAGGAAGGGAGGGAAGTAGGGGGAGGGGGAGCAGCCAGGAGATTACTGCTACTGTTGTTGGCTGCTGGGAGCTGCCTGCTAACACTGTGGTCATGTACTGCTGGCCGCTGAGCTTTGCACTGGAGTTTCTTGTATGCAGTCACTGGATGTTAGAGTTGCTTCATTTGCTCCCAAAACTGAAAAGGTCAAACTACCAGGGGTTGGTATGCTACTGCAGGTGTTTTTATTGGACAGCATAGCAATATAACTTGATGGCATATTCATAGTTTTAAGTCTTGTGTACAGTGTGGTGTAGAGGGGAAAAAACTCTTGCAACATGCTGGCCATAACTGGACACTCCATGGAACTGCAGCACAACCCTTTTAATTTCTCTGCTCCAAGCAGCAAATATTAAGACCAAATATCAACACAAGAAAAACTAAGATTTGAGAACAATCTTCAAGTTCGGGGTACTTGCAAACTATAAACAGCACCAGCTGCAATATTTCAGTCACTAAAAAGGGACCTGCCTGAGCACCACTTTGCCGATGTCTACCGATTTGAATCCCTCCCCTTCCACTGCTGCCAGCATGAATACTTACAGGAGTACAGACAGATGTATGTATTTCAGTGTGAATAGATCAATATTGCAGCAGTTTTGGAGGCAAAGGACAAGAAAGTCTTTATTGTCAAAGCAAAGTGTGACAGCTCATTTGTGAATGTTGGCTAGTTATCTAATGTTGATCCATTGAGTCATTATGATCATAATCATGCATACCGTAGTCATAGTTCTTGACCTATAGTGACAAGGCAATAATAGTTTGGTCAGGTAAGCATAATATCTTATGACATGAACCTAATCAAAACTTGCCTGGGCTATTGTGGAGGAAGGAGGGACTGTTGCAATTTGGCCTGCACACTTCTAAGGCAGTGTTAGGAGAAGTGTGCTCACATGTAGGTACCATAGGATTTGTCTAGCAGCTGTAAAAACAGTAAACATTAAAAAGTGGCACTGCATGCCTGTTCTGCCCTAGGTATAAGTAGGCAGTCCTATAAAGACATGTTATTTGAAAACACGACATGTCCATTAGGTCTTCATGGAACCACTCAGTTATCAAGGAACCAACACCTGAACTAGGTCCAAATTCTACTCTAATAGGGTTGGGTTAAGTTTTACTGGCACAGTCTATCAGTATGTCTGATATCTGACTGGATCGGATGGATCATTGGGATCACTTTGTTCTGAAAAGGGAGCTGAAACCCTCTATCCTGATGCATAGCTGGATAGATGGATAGATGTTAGGTCATTTGTATATATTTATATTTGAAGCAAATACAGGAAATAGATTTAGTTTCTATGTCTTTACATAGATTCTGAGGATAGTATTATTTTGCTGCTCTTCCACAGCAGCTGCTTCTTAATCAGTCTAATTAACTGATCTAACTGTTCTCTGTTTGTGTTGGCCGCATTCGCATTTTGTATACAGGAAGATCCCTGCTATCTAGTATTGACAGTTCTGGGTTCCATGGTCAATAATGCACCTATATCGCCATGGAAAAATGACACAGCACAAATCATATTGACTTGCTGAGATGAAACTTGTGTGCAGAGAGTCTCTCTATAAGTTTGATATTTGCCTTGCTCTATGGTCTCACTGTTTAGCTTTGCAGTCATATGTAATACAGCTCTGACACAATAGTACTTTCTATAATTACCATGCAAATCTACTCCTGCAGGCAACACTAATAATTTATACTTGTAGTTGTAAATATAATGACTCATATTAGCATTCAATTTGATTACTCTGCATAAATTTATTTTATGCTCTGCTCCAGTAATTCAGATACAGACAAAGAAACACGTAAGTGGACAGCAGAGTGCACACTCTGACATATAGACATATAGCATTGATTAAAAAATATGGACTAGATAATATAGGCAGTTAGGTGTGTGTATGTAAAATGAAATAAAGTAAAAGAAATAAAACAACTCAAGGATTTTTTTAATAAGTGAGGCCATCAAAGGGTTGTTCCATCCCTCTGCAAACGATGACACACACAGGTGACAAGATGGCGGACTGCTGGAAGTAGTCAACTTTTTCTGGAAGTTGATCTTTTTGGAATGCCTCGATGTCGGATCACCTTGACCAAGTATTCTACCTAATCCTAACCACAGGACAGTATTGCTTTCCTCGAACCACCTCTGTCTTAAGGTTCTGCCAAGATCAATTTTCAGCTACTTTGGCAGTCTGCCATCTTTGTTTGCAACCAAGTTATCTGGTTCTGCAGTGGAACAAGGAATTTTGCAACCATGCAAGATGGCAGAATCAATGATTACTGTTAATACAATCGTACCTTTTTATGTGTTAAAAGGACTAACCCTCCTTGAACAGTGGTTTAGAAACTTCATAAGTCAAAATCAGCTTAACTGAGCAATAAGCTGCACAGCTGGTAGTTATTAGCTGTTGTTTTTTAGTCACCTGCTCTTGAAGACGGCAACCACGTTTCTGTTCTGTTTTTGGAGCCAGTCATACCAACAAAGTGTGCAGACTGGTTGCTGACCATCATATTGCTGTTTTTGTATCATACATGGTAACTATACTTCTCATTCTTGCAGATGCACTGTATTCCAGTTGTTATAAGGTCCTGCAAGGAGGTCACTCAACATTAATCACGGTAAAGGCTCTTACTCCAGAGTTATGACACATTAAACTCTAGGAACATTTTATTTTATTTTCAACTACATACTGTATGTTCGCCCTTAGTTATGCAGACAAGATACAAGGTCTACATAAGGTGTGCTGTTGGTGAAGCATTTTCTTAATCCAGAATCTTAAAGTTTCAGGCTTACTAAATTTATACAGTATTTAAAGGTGTGGACTATCACTTCAGGAAAAGCACCCTCAGCCACAGTCTGTAGATATAAAGTGGCAGAGTCACACTGAGCCTGTTCTCTTAATGGAACACTGGCTTGCAGATCACTCAGTTCTATCTGTAGACATTCAGTATGTGCCCACTCAAAGGTCTGCTTAGATTCCTCTGAAAATGTGATAGTATTTCTTACAAAAAGTGAAATCTTGCTCTTGCATGTTGCAAGGTCCCTCTGCCACCATGTCTACACAAAAAGAATATCAGTCACATTTTTGATATACATGTCAGGCAACTCTGATGCACTTCTATTTTAATCAGTCTGGTTGTCTACACTGCCTGCATGTTACATGCATAAACTAAAAGCAGATTTTTATACATATTTTTAAATCTACTTGCACATAGCTCTGCAGAAAGGGCCAAACCAATGTATTTCTGCAGAAAGTAGAGAAATATGTCAAGTAAACAGCTCAAACAAAACAACCACATAATTCTACCACTACACCGACACATGGGGTTACAATATATAACCAACCTTGTGCGCGTTCTTTAAACTTTATTTAACCACTTTGTCATGATCAAATAGATTAAAACAAATCTTACCCACTCGGTAACTATTGTTGTTTTGTCTGCGTTTTGAATTGTAGTTTTCCAATGTGTCCAAACTTATCCAGTGTTTTCCTGTAGGATTCTCTCTGTACTGCCAATGCCAGAGAACGCCTGGTATAGACACTCAAGCAAGACTTTACATGCTGCTAATGCTACACTTGCAGTGTGGACATGACATTAGTTAGTTAGAGTTATTGTCTTAACTCAACAAAAGAAACCTCTGTCCCAGAATTTGTTGTGTCCGTGTTTCAGTCTGCTTGGACATCAACCTTGAATGTGTCCAAGATGTGCCTTGCTTGCAGCTTCTGCTTAAGCTCATTGAGGTGTGAGGTGTCAACCAAGAAAGCCTTTATATTCACTTTTCTCTCATCTACTAAAAAAAAGAGAGTGACTGAGAATCATGTGATTTGATTCTTCTATTACACTAAAAACTGTTACTTCATTTGTAATGTTTTAAATGCCCTGCCTTTATTCAGCTGTCTTACATTGTAGTGCCGTGTTTGTTCTTAGGAATTCTCTTGTGTAATCTTAAAATTCTCTATATTCCCCTTTCCCGTGAGTGTCAAAAATGTACATAAACCTCCCATCTATTTTGCACGAAGAAACAAGTCTCTAACAAAGGAACCGCAAATGTCTGCTAGGAAAGCACGTGTATGGAATGAGTCTTATTGTGAACCAAAACCAGAAATCAGCTCAATCTGAGTTCAAACAAGCTTTGTGAAGTACTTTGGTGTGTCATTCAGACACTAAAGGTACCCATCTGCAAAGGAGACAATGTGAGACATTGTGTATTGTAACAAAGTCTGCCCCAGTAAATACGTATTTTATCTTTTTACTTACCCTGACCCTGAATTTTGTTTGTGAGAAATACCTTCTTGTCTCACATGATCTAAGCTCTGAAAGTGTTTCAGATTTTTCTTACAGCTTTTGACTAAATATGTCAGCTCTCAAGATTCCACTAAGATCCAAACTGTACTTCTTTTAGTTTATGAAAAGTATCACATGCAAGATTCTCACTTCAAGCAAGTTTATGTCTGGTTTTAACAACTTCTTTGGAGAAGTTATTTACACTATTTTGTGTGGTTTATTGAGCCAGACTAAAGTAGAGTTTTATCAGAAATGTTTTATTAGAAACTTGCAGCAAAAGTGAAATTAAAGAGTTGTACACTAAAATGACAGTAGAACAGTTTTCTTTTGTTCTCAGGAAATTTTTAAATAGTTTTTTTTTCTTTTTTAGCTACATATGAACTGTAAGATCTCCCACATTTCTTTTGCTTCTCCACAAAAGAAAGACAGCTGTGAGCAGCATTCACACCCCACTTGATTGAGATTAATTTAAGTGTGTCAAAAATTTTGAGCGTACATTTAGAAACTGTCATTTAAAGACTGTGAAAAACCTTATTTCAGGAATACACAATTGAAAAAGCCTTTGAAATGGTTGTATGGTTACCTTTGTCAGAAAACACTCTCACTGACCTCACTTTTAAAGGAAACAAGCAGCTGGATGCTACATAACAAACATACCTGAACAATAGATCCTCCTAAAGTCATATATACTGTTTAGACAGAGCCTCCAGGCATCCATGCTGTGATTACAGTACATAGGTCTGTACACTGTCCTGAAGTTTGGCATGAATAAGGAGTTCACTTCTTTGATATCCATTGAATAACGACATCCTTATGTGGGCACAGATCAACCATCAAGCAACTGCAAGCAAACAAGTCTTACATAAATGTATATACATGCATACAATGGCTGGACAGACCTGAATCATTGGCAGCTCAATTCACTTTTAAAACAGTATCTGCTGTTGAAAATATAGAATAATGGAAGTCTATCAGTGAGATTGTGATGTACATTACAGTACAAGTTGCATTTTTCATACAAACACCTGAAATTGTTCTACACTGCCATTCGGAAACAGATAGACATGCAGAGTCTCAGGGGCTGATCACACTAGTATTAAAAACTTTACGAAAATTAAACTTTTGTGAATGTCCACCTGCAAATTCACACCACTGACCAATAGTGAGCCATCTTGTCAGTGCTGACCTGTGAACAGAAAGCTGAAGAGTCCAAAAAGAAGGAAGCATTCTTGGCTTATTAGCAGTGTTGAAGCATACGCTTTGATGCAACAGTCAGAATATTAACAGTGGGTTAAGACAGTCATGAGAGAGGAGTCAGTGGTGAAAAATCTGTCTTGTGAATGTTTTAATAGCTATATGCTAACTCACTGTTAACAAAATCATTAGCTCATCCTCCTCTAGGGATGTCACAATACCAGAAATGTTGTAGTCGAAAACAAATTCTAAGATGCTTGATACCAACTTCATTACTACTATTACAAAGAAAGGAACCAATGAAATAAACTCTTAACAAGTGAGGAATGGAGCCCTCAAGGAATTTAAAAGGTATTAGTGCAATTTAAAGCAACCCAATGTTGTATATGTATCAGTTGACCAGCTGAACGGTAATGCCAGCAGCCTACTAAATTTATGAGCTATTGCTTCTTTAGAATAGACAAGTTAGTACCTTTTTTAAACCTGTGTGCGGATTGTTACAGCTGTCACAATTCACAAACAATAACATTTAAAAAGATGAACATAATTTAAATATGAAATTAACAACTCTCACCTCAAATTCTTTGTACAGATCTAGATCTAAGTTTGAGATGTTTCCTCCTTTCATTTCAAAATCTCTGAGACACACTTTGCATATCGACTTTTGGTAGTCCATTGGTATTTGAGTTGATCATCCAACAAATATCTCCATACGTGACTTTTGGAATGTTTTTTTTACTATAAGTGAGACTTGTTGCTGGACCTGTACTTGCCAATGCCATCCCACGTTGTTGGTGTGTTACCTTCCTTCTTCTTCTGTTTTCACTTAGACTGCATTTCTAGGGTTATTATGGTACTCCAGTAGATATGACAGCTATTAGTACTTTACTTTTGGTACCACAGGAAACAGAAACTGTCACATTTTCAGTATTTTGGTATTGGTGCTGAAGCTTCAGTTCATCAAACATCTCTACACTCTTTGATACTGATGTACGCTGTATGGTGAACATGGAAAGTTAACATTAGGGAAAATACAGAGATACTTGCTGAGCTATTGTGACAAGCACCAGCCTGTGTGGAGTTGCTAGCAAGCCCTGCAGCTACAGCAGTGGTTTGCCTGACAACCATAACCTTGGAAGAAGAACCGATATTTGCATCCTTTATTTACAAGCTGCCCCTCATTCATAAAGGTAAATTCATTTTACTGCTAATCAATTTCATGTGGAGTCACACACAATCATGTGAAAGCAAATGAAAAGAGGCACTCAGAACAGGAATGAATAGAATTTGAGAACTGATACTGATATCAGTTGAGGAAAGGGGAGAAAGTGATTTTGAATCTCATCTTTTGCTCAAGCGCACCTTTGGACAGGATATTACTTTTCTGACATGACTTTCTTTTTCAGGAGTATACATTTCCTTTTTTGAGCCCAGCTGAAGATTGGGGATGGTGAAAACCAGCAGTTCCTTATCTCGGAGAGATAGAATTAGATATTCCTTCATAGATGATGAACTAAGAAACCTCACTTGCTCTTTCACACACATACACGTGGATAGTGGTTTAATTTCCCTCACAGCAAGTGTGGCATCTCTACACTGGTAATAAATGAGAACTAAAAACATTCTCTATTCATATCTTCAGGCATTAATAGCAGACCTCATGTTGGGCCATTTCCCAAAGAGCAAGACTTGTCGTGCAGAGTTGGTTACTTAAAGAGTCCTGAGGTCATTCTCTATCGGCCACTACAGGCTCTCCATCAAAAGGTCTTTGTAGGGGAGCACGGCTGAGGAGTCAGAATGGAATCCAGGCTTTCACCATGCAGTAGCAGGGGTGATATTATAACCTGAGGTGAGGAAAAGAAAGAAATGCTTTTTCATCATGTTTCATCATGTTTTACACTTGTAATGCAGTTCCTGTATTTTGCTAGTTTTATTTTTACCTTTTACTTCATTGTATGAACTATTTGATGAAGAAGTTGCAATAACAAATACAGCAGATTAATACCATTATTCAACATCCCATATTATTTCTCAAATATGTTGTATTTAGTATAAATACCACTTCAGGTATTCATGGAGGTTATTACACCTTCCATGTTCTTTTCTCCTCCATGAACATCGAGCTGATGTGACCTAACCAAAAAATTCTCTTTCTCTTTCAAGTAAGGGTCTTCTTCCACAAAGCCCACTTTAGACAGAAAGCAATGCATGCTTCAACTGGCCACGATTGTACTTCGATGTCGGAGGTCGGTGACCCGTTGGTATGCAAAGGTTTGGGTCAAGTTCAGGCAGACATGTAGAGATCATGTTTGAGTAGGGTATAGTCAAGTAGGTGAAACTTATGTTACGCTATGATTACGCTTCCAGCGCTAAATAGGCATAATTGCAGCAGGAGCACTTAAATATCTTTGCTGCTTTGTATGATACTCAAGTACGACTGATTTCTAAACCCATGGGTCTTCCTCAGGGTCAAGCACGATGGCCGAACTAGAAATATTCTGCACAAACTCAATTGCAGATGGCTCAGGTTGGGTTTGGACAAAAATATGCAGCTTGTGTTGTTCTCTTTAGTGGTACACAATGATACCAAACAGCATAATGGTAAATGGTCTGATCTTATATAGTGCTTTTCTACCTTAACAGAAAAAGTGCTTTACACACATACTCATATATTCACCTCATATGTAATGAGCAATTAAAAAAAAAACTAAACCTGAATATATTAGCTGTCACTTAGTCATAGATATTGATTATTACTCTTCCTTAACAAATATTCTGAATAGTTATTACATGTCATTTTAGAAGTTGGTTAACTGAGTGCACTACCCCTGCCTACACTCAAATGCAGGTGTCTGACACATGGACATTGTAAAGTGTGAAATAATTGGGAGCTTGTAGAGCTATGCTGTAAAAGTAGCTTTCCTAACACGGCAAACATGACTGCTTAATGGGAATCTGGCCAATTTAATACCATGTTCTGTGTAAAAGAACATATTTTCTCCACATGGCTGTATTGGTGGTGTCACCAAATGTCAGGAGGTCAAACAGGATAGTGATTCAGTAGAATTTCTTTATTCACAGTAACTTTCATGGTTATCTGGTCAGTAATTGTAAAGATAACTTGATTTGTAGTTGCGAACACATTTTTCTGTTGCTTACCAAAGGGTTGATTGAAGGAGAGATGAACTGACTTAGTTATAGTATAGTCATAGTTTTACTGGTGGCAGAGCAAAATGTTCTAATAAATGCTCAATCCATGTGTGATATAATCATTGATATATTCTGGGTAAGAGATCACAGTCTGCCTTTGATTCAAATGCCCTGAAAGAAAATGTTTGAAAGAAAATGTTTGCAGAGTTTGCAACAGTGATTACCTTGTTGGTTATCTTGCACAAAACCAAGAGCCAGCCAAGAGCAAGCTGTTTGACAAATGGCTTTTTGTTATTTTGTACTGCAAAGCTTTATCAGTGTTTTCATGAGCAGCTGTTTGGAGCAATTTATTATATGTCAGCTCACTTACATCTTTGGTTTAACAGAAACCCTTTAACCTGCACTGAGATGGCCAATGGCTATCTTAGGACGGAGAAAAAAAACCTTTGTACAAAACCTTTAACATTCAAGATGAGTTATATGAGAAAAATATAGTGTGAAAAATCTTTCCCACCACAAAATAATCTGGGCCACAATACTGTAATTCTCTGCACAAATCAATCTACAATAAAGTTTGAAAAGTAACAAAAAGCTGCATGCTGGCTCGTTTAAAGAGATGAGCTGATTAGTTCTTATATCCTCGTACCTGCCAAGAATCACTTGCATTTCAGAAACCACCTGCACAATAATTCAGAGTGACCATTTACAGCAGCTCACCTGCAGTAAATCAGACACACAAACATTACAGCCTGAGAAAGAGAAAGGGATATATTGAAATGTCCTCACTAATAAGTAAATCTAGGCAAACTTGTTCACATTATCAGAGTCATATTGGGTAAATCTTATTCTTCCTCCCTGAAGCTACATCTGTAACATGACCAATTTAGGTGTGTTATTATTTGATTTGCTGAATGGAAAGAGACTTTATGAAGGCTCATGTTACATGCAAATATTAAATTTAGGGAGTCAACATGTTGACAACAGTACGTTGGTCCATACTTAAAGCATTGGCAAAAATTGTGTTTTTTTTGTTCATTTAATCTGTCCACAAGACATTGTTCCAGTAGTAATGTGGAGTGCTTAGGTGGTCTTTGGCAAACTTCAGGTGTGCTGCAATGTCTTTTGGAGAACAATGGCTTCCACTACAATAGCGGTCGAATGATATGGGTTTTTCAGTAGCCGATGCCCATCTTTAGAGAGCAGGGAGGCTGATGGCTGATATATATAATGCTTATATGTTGTTTTTTTCTCATAAAATACAACAATTTAATAGTTACAAATGAGACACAAATATGCTGAACTAAACCAAGAATTTAATGAATTATAATTAAAATAAATTTAAATGTTTTTATTTAGAAATTTAAAATGATTTAAAATATTTCAAAATAAGAAGCATTTTGTAAACATGGATTATGTACATCCCATACTGTTCCTGAATGCCACACCAATGCTGCTGCTTTGAGAAATGGTCACTAATGCCACCCAGTGTATTTCTGTGCATGGTAGATCCTCTTACAATAAGAAGAGAGGAAATATCTCATGTCTGGGAGATTTTATATAATTTGCGGGAGTCAAGGATCTGCTAATATAATATGGGAGTTTGTGTAAGTGTTTTGATGAGCAAATTATTGGCTTTTTGCTTGCTTTTATCGTGTGTACAGTAACAAGTCAAGTGTAACGACGAACAGTTGGGAACTAGTAGTCTAGTCTCAGCTCACCTGGGCTATGTCTATTCTCCTGCCTGATGTCAGTTCTGTCCATCACCTCTCCACACAGAGATCACACTCAATTTGCGTTTTAGCCTTTAGCCTTCAGAAGCATTTTTTTCTGATATTTTTGTGCTTTTTAATACAGTGTACATATTTCCAGTTTTTCCCTTTACTTTATTACCTTTACTCCACAGCACTCAGTAGAACTGATGGTAACTAGAGCCTTTGACCTTTCACATTACACAGTCAGTTAAGCAAATAAAGTTTTAATATATGAACATCAGATAAGTAAAAAAAAACAACAACTTTATATTGCATTTGGGAAATGTGAATCTAACAAGAATGCAATTATGTATGCTTCAGAATAAACAAAACCAACTGTAGATGCAATTGCACGCTAAGATGCTAAGCCACTCATATACAGAGAGTGTGTTTTCAGCTCTCAGCCACAGACTGGAACTGCAGGACTGAAGCTTTATTGAGGCAAGCTAATCCATGAGCTGCAGGCCTCAGCTGCCATCGCCAGACTGAAAATAATTACATTCTAAATGGCTGTGCAAACAACAACCACCACATTAGAGTGTTAATTCAGGCCAATTAGTTTTACTAAAAAAAATAAAAAAGAAAGAAAAAGAGAGAAGGAGTAACAAGAGAAACACTGCCTTCATTCTGTCCCCCTCAGACTGATAAATGCACAGTAGTCTTCCATTGCCCTGGGTGACCATTTATAACATTTGATTATTTATTTATTTTCCGAAATCTGCATAATCATTTTGACTATAGGTCATATGCGAAGATGGGAAGCTCAGAATAGCATGCATTATTCATGATTTACAGGATACAGTGGGTGCCAGAGGTTTACAAGATATGTGAGTGAGATTTACCAAATTCATCCTTTTCTTTATCATACAAAAGCTTCTTGCACTGGGAGTACCTGGGGCACCAGATAGAGCGCATTCATTAAGTGTGTAATGAAGAAAATGGTAAAAAGATAAATAAATCGTTGTGCCCTATCCTCTCTGTAGCCTCGCCCAGCCCCGTAAGAACAAGAACATTTGACATCATGGTGAAATCTCCCTTTTGTGTGAGGTAGATTTATTGCCTGTGGTGGCAAATGATAATAGATAACTTGTGCAATAATAAACTTGTGCTATCTACTGCTATCCATAAGCAAGCAAAAAAAATATGTCCTATCAGTAAATCTTCATGTTGGGAGCTTAGTCTGCTGTGACAAAAACGCATGAGCAAATTGTATTGCATCACATTATTACAAATATAAAGTTACTTGGATGAGGTAAACTTTAATGGCAGGTATCGAAAAGCGTGGGGTCAACTATGCTCTTAATACTCCAGTCACCCTGAGTCATCCTGCTTTTTAATCAGAGGACAAGCATGTGTGGATGGATGGATGGCATGATAGGAGAGCCTTAGATCAGAGATAAATGACTTCATTAAAGTGTAAGTCTCAGAAAGCTGGAATGAGCCACATCTCCCTCCTCTGTGTCACTGCAGATTATGAACTCCATAAATCAATACATTTCTGTAAAGCGATAATGTTCCCCTGCCTGCTCCACCCAAGCTCCACCAGTGGGGCTTACACAGCTAAGGACATTCACATCCTGTCGAGATTTCTGGTTTGAGAGGACACCGGGGACATGGAGGGGAACGAGTGTTGAGTCTGGGGGACTTACACGTTAACAGTACTGCATTAGCAGTCGACATGTGCTTGGGCTGTTGCTGGGATGCGATGATGTGTCAAGCTCGTGAAAAGGGGCTCGAATTTATGGATTTGCCTGAGCAACAAGTCTTAATTTCAGAACTAAATGACAAACATTAAGACTAACATTAAGATATAAACACACATAAAAAGATAAATCTAACAGGAACATGAAAGGTTAAAAACACAACAACAGCTGCACACATGGAGTACTGAATGAGCACTGCTCACAGGCAAACAGTATGGAAGTTTTCTGACTGACTGAACAGCGAGCGTATTGCTTCTTCTGCTGCTCTGGCAGTTTCTGAACTCAGGAGAATTTTCATGTGACAAATTTTTGACAAGCACAGTTTAGATGATGTACCCGTATATGACCGATACCAAGTTATATTACTCCACAGCTCACAACCACTTATTGCCACTAATCACTAACTAGAAGTTGACTAGACACCTAGATGCCATGACCTATAAGTGCAGGGACTCTTAGAGCTACATGGACTCAGGTTCACATGTTCTTCCATTTTCCATCAGAATTGCACCAATGGACCCTCAGATTACAGGACTCTGGACAACAAACAAAACACACCCTGCTTGTGCTTATGACCCCAGTTTAATATAAGATACAAGTCAGTCCGTGTATCTGCGAAATCAGCTTAACAGAATCGTTGCTATTGCACAGCACTCAGCCTCAGTAGAAATAAAGGCGACTGGCTCTCTTTTATTCCAAAAACATTGATGACGAGCGACTTATTTAGACATCTACAGGTCATTATGTGTTAGATTTAGTTTCAGTTGGATTTTGGGTGGACATGATTTAAAAACGAGGAGGTACCTGTCTGTGGAATGATCTCTCATTTCATCCAGCTACTCCACTACTTTCACTCATGTCATGTGCTCTTGAAAAAGGACAGCTAAAAACGGTATTACGCATATGCAAAGAAATCTGCTTTTTCTCTGCTGCTTAATGTCAGGAAACCCTGTCCCCTATTGTGCAAACAAGTTTGCTAGTTTACATGACAATTACATACATCTGCTTGCTTGAGAAATCTTAAGTTACAGTTAAAGTTAAGGGTTAAACAATATATGCACTACATTTCATGCACTGTACTTTTGCTGTACTGTGGATACTGTATTGGCATAATAAACCCTGCTATAATTTAATGAATGTGGTGCTGAAATATTATTGGAATGCCAGCCTCTGACAAAAAATTGCCTTTATCACATTGGTGTTTATTTTCGTTAATGATTAAAATTCCAAAACTGTAAATCATTTATGGCACTTATATGAGACTGATTTATAAAAGAGACCAATCTGAATACCCTGTTGCACCTACAGCATGCTTGTATTTTTAAGAAGCTGTCACATCTGACCTGTAATTGTTAATGTGTACAGACAAAGTACATTCAGTACAACGAGTGCTGAGCTGCTGAGCAGACTACATCACATTAAAACGAATTTATTGTGAAACACATGAGCAATAACTTCCTGGAGTAATTGGACTGAGTGGGAAATACAACAATGGCAGTCTTACTGTGAGTCTTTGATTGACACAGTAAGTGCTGCCATATAGCAATCAGTAAGCCAGTACAAAGCACAGTGATTGCCAAGGCACTCTCCCTAAATAAAAGTTGCAGAAATACTGTATTAAATAGTGATGCTGGCTTAAATCATAGGTGACTGGCATGGCTCCGAAGATACTGGACTGGAAATAATGGAGTGAAATGGCAGCAGGCTGAGCAGAGGTCAGCAACGGACATGCTAAATTCTGAGAAAGAAAGGGGAAAAAGGCAAAAAAATAGCAGGCAGCAAAAAGAACAGGCAGAACACACATAGGTGGAGAAAAAAAGGAAAACTAAAGTTGGAATGGCATGATAGATAGTGGTCCTGTACATACTGTGTACTGAGAAGCTAAGAGAGGGGAGGAGCAAATGCACAGGTGGGTGTGGGGGTAAAAGGTGGTGTATCAGGATCTTAGGCTGAGCAAATGGCCAGCGTTGTCTGACAGGGAACTGGTTTGGCTCTTGTTTGTGAAACCAGTTCTGTCATGGAACCACAGAATGTAAACAGAACAGAAACACCCTGACGTGTCATTGCTCTGCGTAGTTTGCTTCCATAGACATGGACAAACGTTTTGGCAGTGACAGAAATTTCAAGCAAAATCCCACAAGTTGTGATCAACTCAGAGTACTGATAAGCAAAGAACATCAGGTCTGAGCCAGGCGAGGATCAAGGAGCAATCACATAAAGGAACTGAAGTGAACCTGTCTGTTGTCATATGTAGGAATGAGTGCAACACCACAAATACCTGGGAAGAAAGACTGTCCAAAATGGTGCAAGTTATTCGTATGCCTATTTGTACAATTGATTGCATGGAGACCTCAAAGCCACAAAAACAACATGGTTAGAGGTATTTAGCCAGCTTGAGGCTACACCAACAAGATACCACCTCTGAGTGTGCCCTTTTGGGACATGTCAGAAGATGCTTCCAACAAACTAGGTTGCTTAAGCATACTGAACCCTATAGTGCAGTTTAGTAATATTTAAACGTTAGAGGGTAAGCAACTATAACGGTTGCTTAATGCTAGGATAACATTCTCTGTCTACCACCTCAACCTCCAGATCTACTAAAACAGTTTCTTTTTCTTGCTTAAAACTTGTGCTTGCCCCCAATGTAACTTAAACAGATTGAGTCCTCCTTTAAATCGATTCATTGATCTCTTAGTACTTTTGACATTGATTCTGATCACAGCGTTGTAAGTTATGTGAGGAAGAAGAAGGGACTGGCTGTGCTTCATTGATGCAGGACATAGGATGAGTAAGGAAGCTGTGCTTTCAAACTAAGGAGCTACACAGTACCCTGAAGGATTTTATTTCTCCCATAGCCATGGTGCCACTGCTGGACAAACATTTTAATCGACCAGCAGTTTCTATAGTTGTCATTTATATCCCATGACACAAGGCCAGGTGTCTTGTAGAATTTTAGGACAACCTAAAAGTTTTATTGACATATGGCTTCCACAAAATGCCTGAATGATTTTGCACTGCATGAGCCAAGAAAGTTTGCAGACTGCTTCAATGGACATTAATAGACAGGGTAGAATAAAAAACTTCAGGACTGTGTGCTGGGAAGCATAACTGATCTGATCTGCTTCAATTTAGCAGCTCCTTCAGTTAGCCCCAGCTTGAGCCTCTTGTGTGTAATGTACCTTAGAGTCAGAGTCAGTGCTAACTCACCAGATAGCCTGTAAAGTAGTACATGGCGACAGTACCTAACCCCCATAGGGTGGTGTATGAAACACTCATCTAAATTCTGAAGGTATTTCCCGAATACTCTACTCTACATGGTCGGAATCAAAAACAATCTGGTTACATCCAGAAAAACTATTATTTTAGTCCATTTCTGTGGGATGATCATTTCTTCTCCACAAAATCAAAGCAGGTGAGAGGAAATGATGTTGTCATTCAGAGGAAAACATTTTGCAACATTTACATTTCTCCTCATAACTATTATATAAGTTTATAATGTCTGTTTTTTTTGCTACAACATTTACAAATACTGTTGTCTGACTACCTTTGCCATCTTTGTTTTTGTGAAGAAATGTTCAGCCCAGTCTGTGAGGATTTAGGAAATATCTTCATAATTTGCTGGACTGTTGTAAAAATGACTTTTTTAAGTTTTAAATGACAATTTAAAACTTTATGGGCTACCCAGAGAGTTAGCACTACGACTCGATTCCCCCTTGCATTCTATGTTCAATGTGGACACGTGGCTTTGGGTTTTGTGACGGAAGGAATGGGAAGTTTTAATGACATTTTGTTTCCGAGTCTATTCACTGACCATTCTAGTCATGGTGTCACAACTGAACAATCAAATTAGTAAAATGAAAGTGTAGTTTTTCTCTTGTTTTCATGTTGGTACAGTCAGAGAAGAGCATCCATCATCAAAAATGAATGGCTCTGAAATTTGATATTTAATAACTGGCAGTTATTGTTCTATTGTGTGAGTTTGGCCATCATCATGGCCACTCTCGAATTTATTCCCTGTAATGAAGAAGAATGAAGACCAAGAAAAGGTCCAAGAAAAAAGAAACAAATGCTATAGATCATGCTTTTTACATCAATTTGCTGTGTTGGCTTGTTGTTTGTGGAATCTAAATTGACTTAGCAAGAAAAATCAATGGCCAGGCTTAAAAAATAGTACAAATCCCCTGAGATCTGAGTTCAGCAGATCATTTAGCAATGGCAAATTCATTTACTAACGCTGCACTTCATACCCTGAAATCCATCTGAGAGTCAAACTCAGAGCCCTCTTTTCCCTAAACCCCAGTCCTCTAGGCCTTCAGCATGTGGTGAGCACTTCACCCATAGCTATCCGCTGATCGAACACAAACTTGTGTGTAATTGTACAGAGCTCCTCTCTCGACCTTCTCTGTCAGGAGAGAAATAGGGGCCATCATTCATCCTTGCCATTACCAGCCTGCCTGCCGTGAATAATGCAATTTGTATCCTCTATGGAGTGCATCCAGAACAACAGGCACTCCAATAAACAAACAGCAGATCGCAGTAGAAATCCACTTACAGGGGCAGCCTGGCAAACGCCACGGCCATTAGAAGCCCACTCAGGTCCCATCATTTCAGTTCGATAGATCCCTACCTTATCTGTTTTAGAGGAGACCTATGATAATCAGCCTGCCAGCTTCATTCTGCTGAAGTGCTGGATCACACAGGGAAACCCGGGAACACATACACACACACACACAGTAATGCACTGAGCTGTTCAGTGGAGATTTGTGGTCCCTGAAAGTAGAGGTAAAGGTCAGTCTTTGACCTTTTGTGGGCACTAACAGCCGTCAGGACTGAAATGGATCAGTCAGGCAGAGGGTGAAATAAGTGTGTGTGTCTGTGAGTGCATGCGTGCGCGTGTGTATGTATGCGAGCGCTGACGAGATCTGATGGATGGGAACATGGAGAATATTAGCAGAACACAGCTTTTAATGTAGAGTAGATTAGGTGTTGTTGCAGAATCACATCACACTGGGTAGTTCAGCTTTTAATTAACTTTATAAAATACACAGTTACAGACATGTGTTTATGTAAATGATTTCCCCGACTTGATCCTGTGTATACAGGCATACCTAAACACAGTGCATGCCTAAACTTTACTATGGTCTTACTCTGGTTTCACTATTACTGCATATGTCTACTGTATATAACAGAGGATAAAGAGAACAGAGCCTGCAGAATCTTAATTCACTGGTATTGATTAATTAGTGCAAACGGGGCCATGTAAAATGATGAAATATGATTCTCCTATATGGCGACCCTGTCTTCTAAAAACTTTGTTATGCAGCTGAAACTGTTCTTTAGGTAATTTAATTTCTCCTTGACTTTTCTTCTGAGGCAACAGAATATTTTGAATGAAATAAGTTCAAGGATATAGTTGAATGGCAGCAGTACATATTTTTGTCTTATGGGAGAACCAGTGTTAACCAGCTTTTCTCTGATTGGTCCAGTCTGAGAGCAGACTGACCTTCAATCATGCAGATCACAAATGCCTGGGTGATGAATGTTTTTGTGCTTTTATATTACCTGCTCTTCTTTCTGGTGTTGTAATTAATGATATGTTTGATGGTGTTTGGGATGACCCTAAACTTGAACCTAAAAGTGATATAAATCAACCACAGAATGACTTTAAAGTAGTGAATAGTAAATTTGACCAGCTCACACCATAACCCTACCTACAGTAAAACAAAAACTATGAATGACTTTAAGAGAACCACTCACACCATAAAATCCTAAAAATATGGCTTAAGTGAAGCAGTTCTGTGATGAAGACAGGTCCAAAATTCCTCCTGAGCTGCAAGAAAGTGCTTCTACTTCCAAAGCTACCAGAAGTTTTTGTTTGAGACATACAAGATTGGAAATGTTTGTGTGTTATTAGATTAAGCACATTGTGTTTTTTTATTCTTGTATCTTCTGATCAAATTTGATGACCAATTAAGTGTTCATATACCTTTTCTCTGCACTGTATTTACCAGTTGCGGAGACACCGATAGTGAACATTAAGACTTCTGCCTGGTGAGTGCTTGTGGACAGGACTACATACCAAACTAATAGCTAGATGTCCTTCAAAACTGATGTTGATATTGAAGGACCATTATTAATGAATCCTAATGATTGTCCTTTAGCAACACACTAAAGTCAATATGTCAATTTGATTTATTGTCTTTAAACCAAATAAGCTGTGTGGGGTGAGCGATATTGACAAAAAATGATACCTGGATATTTTCTGGCATTTTCTCAATAACAAAATATGTAACTTTCCATACATGAACCTTACAATTTAGGCAGAGTTTTTGGACTGTAATACTTTCAGCCAGGCAGTCTGTATCTTATGTCTGATGTATTTGTGAACTGGCACCATGGTTTATACGATGGATAGCAGCATTTGTTATGTTGTAAGGCTTTTTTTGCAGGAAGACTGCACTAAAGTTTGCCAAGTGTGATGTTATGCTGGTACCTTGGACGGTTTATATGGAGCGTGGAGAGTGCCACAATACAATAAATATAACAAGCACTAAATAAATATTTAAATGTGTCATTAAATGATTAAATACTGAAATTAATTCACACATAATTTATTAAATATATAATTTATTTAATATATAAGTAACCAAATATATTCATTTCATTTTAAAAAAGCATATATAATTATTTCACTATTTATTTAATTAACTCATGGTCTGTGTTGCACACATTATGTGTTAAATATATAAGTAATCAAGTATATTCATTTCATTTAAAAAAAGCATTTATAATTATTTCAGTACTTAATTAATTATTTCAGTATCTATTTAATTAATTCATGGTCTGTGTTGCACACATAATTTATTAAATATATAAGTAACCAAGTATATTCATTTCATTTAAAAAAAAGCATTTATAATTATTTCAGTATCTATTTAATTAATTCATGGTCTGTGTTGCTGCACATCATGAATTTATTTTATCTGTCAACTTTGCCCATCAAAGTCAGTGGGCGGGTCTAACACAGTTTTCTAGTCAGACGATTGGTCTGGTCTGACGGATTTTTTCCAAACATGTTGGTTCTCCTTACAGAGGATCTGAATGAGTTGCTAACAAGTTGGTGAGAGACTTTCTGAACTTGATATTCAATCGGGAGTTGCTGACACATTTAAATAGTTATTTAAATGCTTAATATATTTGTTGTATTGTGGCACTCTCCACCATAACTAAATAAATAGTGAAATAAATATATATACTTTTTAAAATGAAATGAATATATTTGGTTACATATATATTTAATAAATTATGTGTGAATTAATTTCAGTATTTAATAATGTAATGACACATTTAAATAGTTATTTAAATGCTTGTTATATTTATTGAAATGGTAATGTATATGCTACAGCATTTAAGAATAAACCATTTAAATGCATTGAGGAGTGTAATACACTTCACACTAGCTCAATGGCCCGGTGTGTGTTCCCACAACTAACCAGGTTGAAATAATGTTGTAAATACAGAATGTTTTATGGGCCCCTGTTATTGCTGGGACCTTGGCATCATTGTTACTTTCCCTCCCTTTACCCTTTGCTCACAGCACTTATGTGTAACTTTTTGTTGAGTGTTTTTTTAAATAGAAATTTGTTCTATATAACTTAAATAAGTGAACAGTACAGAAACTATGTTTGCAAGTGTCCCCAGAGTACCTCATGTGTTATGTGGTCATGCTGAGTAACATCAGTATGAGTGTCACACACCTTTAGTAAAGTGACACACAACTGAAATGTTATATTTTTGAGACACACCTATAAACTGATGATTAATTGTTGAGTTAAAATTCTCAGCGTTAAATTATATGTTCAGTAAGTTTGGATCCACTAATGACCACTTGAGGCTATATTTATCATTCTGGAGTTTAAATCAGCGGTGGATTTTATTGCTTTGTTATGGGGGAATGACTTACTTCATTACCATTCTTGTGTGTGTATTTGTACAGCATATATGAGCGTGCATGAATGTTGGGTGCAGGGCTGTTTCTTTGTTTGCTCTGCTCTGTTTCAGACCATTTTCCCCGACAACCTCTCTATGCTCCGCCTGCCACAACAAGATAATCCTGCCGTCTCCCATAAGATGGCGGCATCTGTCATCTATAATAATCTGTGAGAGCTGGCTGAGGAACAGTCAACAGGAGGCAACAGGGGTGGGGGCGGGATGGGCGCGAGGGTAGGCCTTGTTCCCAACGAGATAGCCAATTAGAGGGGGTATTATCTCCTCATGTGAAGAGGCTTTCAGCTCCTCTGACTGACCCCTCTGGCAGGGGACTGGGAATGGTCTGCAGGACTGGGAAGCGGAGACAGGCAGCACTGCGTGACACTGCCAGGACAGGAAGTGGAAGTAAAGGCATTATTTCTTCTTCATTGGGCACAACATGATAGCTCTTGAAGCGAGCCAAAGCTTAGCCCCGGAGGACAGAGATTCTCAGCATGGCCTCATTGCCTCAAAGTATTTTAAATTCACATCAACACTTCATAGCTCAGAGCATGATGGAATTTCTTCACCCCTTATCTGATTGATTTTGCACCTAGTGGACTCAAATAAATCACTGTGCCATGTGGGGGTTTGTGTATATGTATGCAGCTCTAAATCTACCTTTGCATGCCTGGATCTTTTTTGTTTGCTGGTGTATTTCTCTCACTCGCACAGCCAAAAGGTAAATGATGTGACATCCCGTGGAGGAATTTCTATCAGTTACTGTGAAGTTTGACGGTAGAAAACATTTGAGCAACCAAAAAACATCAACAGCTGCTTAGTGTGAGGTTTCACTGTCAATCACAGAGACAAATAAGGGCTCTTTTAAAGGCCCTGAAAACCTGTTTCCTTAGTCAGCTTCTTAATTTAGTCTATGGAGAAGTGCGTAAACACACTGTTACCTGTCAAATGATAGTCACTGTTTAACATGGGCAGATCTCCAGAGGACACTACCTGGATGGATCAGATTTTCTTGAGCAGGCTCCCATTTTTTAACAGTAAAACAAATGTTCTGTATCATTTTCAAACAACCTTTTCACTTTCATCTGTACTCTGGCACCATCTGGCACCAAGACATCAGCAGCATATCTTTTAAGTCCTGTAAGTTTCGAGATAGGGCCTTCATGGATCGGACTCCCATAGTGGATCTGGCTGCAATCACACCAGTGGTGATTTACTATTCCAGAAAAACATATTTTTCTAATAATTGGCCTTTATGTAGGACCTCTCCTGGTCCTCCTGCTTGTGGAACAAGCTATGGCTGAAAGTCACAGGAAAAGGATGCAGCCTATTTGTTACTTCTTGCTCATTTGTATGCAATGATAATGCAGTAAGTCACAGTATAGCAATCTACTGAAGTAGATATAGTAAGAGTTTTAAGGATAAACTTACCAGTACTGGACTGGTTGCGATAACAGCTGTTATGTCCCATAAAAAAACAAACTGTAGAAGATAATGATCACAAAGTACAGCTTGTCCTGAGCAGAGTGGTGGAAAAACTTAACTAATAACCTGAGCTGATGGGCGCGACTTTGTTTGATATACATACGATAGCACGTTCAGGCATAGCACTGGTGCTGACACTAACAGGCCATTCACAGATATGGTTTCTAAAGACTGGGCCAGTGACGTCTACTGCTCACTGTGAATGAGACCTGACTTTGCAGCGCCCCCCACTGAGCTTAAGAGGTTCAAAATGTGAACAGTGGTTGAGATAGAGATTGAGAAAGCCTAATCTTGATGCAAATACTGCTTCCCCCAAGAACAACTGAGATTCCAGATATTGCCAACTACTTTGTAACTACACAATATGTTTGAATGCACCGCAAGAATCAGATTGTGATGGCATTGTGTTTGCTTGTGCTGCAAAGATGATGCCACTGTCAATCAAAGTTGATCAAACTACAATCAGAGCCCTGATGAGCTGGTTTTTGACACTTAAACTCTCGTTAATTTATAAGCAAAGATTTGTTCTCTGATTTTGATTTTGCTCCTTGTTGAGTGCCAAATATTCATCTTTACAAAGAAGCATCAAAGACAAACATAACAAGCTGCTCTGTATTTTAATATGCCAATCAAAAGTAATCAATAATAGTCACTACAGCAGAATGCAATGCAGCAAAGTCATAGGGGTTGAAGCTACATTTATTTCTCAACTTTGCTATCACTATTCTCGCAGATGCTGCAAACTTTCTGTACAATACTGAGCTCGGATATTTTGTAAATACCAAGTCATTGGCTTATAATAATTGAGTGCTGTCAACCATGTCACAGCCTCTCTAATCAATTCAGAGGCAGGCTTCATCATTACAGTACTTTTCTGAACTCAACATGCTGTACTTGTCTTTTGCTGTTTCATACTACCATACAGTACAGACATTATGATATCCATTGTGTCTGCAACAAATTGCAATTTCCCCACTCTAGTTTTCCTTACTCAGAAACATCCCTGCGGAGCTACTGCTCATCCTCACCCTCATTTTGGCTTTCCAAAACCTTCACAGGTCCGTCCCCACACAGGTCAGTTCAGAAGCCTTTTACAGCACTGGCTCCTGTGATCGCACACACACACACACACACACACACACACACACACACACACACACACACACACACACACACACGCACGCTACTGCCTTCTGCCTTCCTTCTTCCCCCTACCATTTCTCTCAGTTTTCAATTTTCCTTCACTCCCATTCATTTTTATTCCCTGCAACCCACCCAATCTCACTGTGTCCAGGGCAGCCTGCCCTCCATGTGTAAATGCTGCCTCCAACAACCTGTCATTTTGTGTGTTTGTCTGTTTGTTTCTGTGTGTGTGTGTGTGTGTGCACATGTGATTGTTGGGCACAGATAGCAGCGAGATGGGTTTCTGGACTTCACCACTATCTCTCTAAAACAGGCACAGGCAGACCTTCAAGTTCCCAATAATCTTCTCCCGGTATCACCTTGAAGTCCACAGTGTAGAAAAGGAAACCACATGAGCATTGAATTGATTTGTCACTTATTTCTAATTAAAAATAGCAGACTGAAAGCCAGATGAATGTGTGAAGCATTAGCGGCACTGTGACTGATTCCACAGCAGGGCTAATTGTGCTCGGGCTCTACACTGCTGATGTACTGATCTGTTATGTAACTGCATTAGCAAATTGAGAAGTTCTGAAGAAATTCACAACTCTTTGCAAGGAAAGAGTTTTTGCTCTGTATTCATCTCTGTCTTGCTCTCTTTCTCTGTTTTAAATATTCTGTACAAATCTGTCTCAATCAGAAAATACAAGGCAATAAGAAATGAAAGTGTGTCATCTTCTCCCTTCACGCTGCTGTTGTGGTGTTTTCGTATCCATTTCACTTATCCACTTTTTAAATTTTTTTTACTTTTTATAGAACATCTCATCGCCATTTGCTTCAACCCTAACCGATTGAGGCAACATTGCAAGTACTACATTAGAAAATGAATATCGAATTATGTCAAATTTTTGTTTTGAGTGTTTTAAATGAAAGGCAAGGAGTGGACCACCTGTCCAGTGCGTACTGGGATAGCTTCTTCTTCCAATAGGACAGTGGAGTGGTGAAGATGGATGAAAGACAGAGTAAAATGCACAACAACTTCACTTTTTCAAAACATTCTGTCTGGTCCATTACACTGAATGCCAGTGTGTTGGTATTACATTCATTTAGGGGTATATGTAATCTTTATCAATATGAAGTGTGTACCAGCTGGGATGTTTCTTTTTATCTTTTCCATCCTGGTGGACTAAATTATTGCTGTGTTCAGCAGATTTTCCGAATACGCAGCAGTTTTCAAAAAAAAGAAAGAAAAAGTCAGTATCCATTAAAAATGCCCATTTACCTGATTTTACAATTCAATCAAAGCCATCTATGTGTAATGTGACCTTGTTTCTGGGCAGCAGGCCAGATGAAAGAGCAAACCTGCATTTGCTTTTACAACAGCATATTTCCAAAAAGAGAGCTGTGATGAAAATGGATTGATTTGTGTTTATCCATGCTGATTGTCTTGCACTGTGGGTCTTAGAACAAATGAAATCATAGAGCACAGTGTGAGAGAGTGTGACGGCGATTGGGAGGAAGATGAGTTCAGTGATGTAGCGCTAAAACACAACATGCAGTTGCTGGTCATCAAACTGTAAACAGGCCACCAATCCTGAAAAAATATCACAAAGCTATTTCACAGTGTTTTGGTGATATCTGCTTATTATGTTTTTTGAAATAAGACTGGAAGAAAGCCAGTTATAGAACTTTATGGAGAATCAAACTAGTATATATAACTAAGGTATGACAGAAAAAAACAAAAACAAATATAATGTTCATTATATATATAATGTTAGGCAGCTGTGTAAGTGGTTATATATAAAGAAATATACTTTGGTAATTCATTCAGTAGTTTGATATTGTTGGTCTTTGGGCCATCACTCATAAGAACATTCCTTCACTCAGCTTTTCATATGCTCAGGGTACAAAGACCCTCTCTGCTTTACCTTCTTCACAGAATAACCCCCAGCATTTTACAGTAGCATTTGTTTTCTACTAAACACCCACTTAGATGTGACTACATAACTGTACTGTTGTCATGTATGCAACACTTTATAAACATTGCTCTCGCCCTAAAAGTGTTTTCTGGAAGCCTGTGAAAATGTGCATTTGAATTACGGTGTGAGAGAGGGTTAAAATGAAAGATGACTTCACAAGGTACATTAAAGGTACATGTCACATTATAAGTGAATTTGATAAAGAACTGCACATTTTCTGCAAACTGTTTCTGTTGCAACACTTATTGTGTTCGTGCACTATATGGATGAATGCAATTCCTATTGCATTATGCTGCAGCAAAAGTGTAGAGGCCACCTTGTGTCTTTGTACACAGTGCTTTTACTCTGAAAATGGCCTTAATAGTGACATGACCCATTGCTTGCTATATACAAATGTTGTCGTCTTCCTCCCCCATGGGAAGAACTTGAGTCTACAGGTGGATGCTGGAATGGAGGGGAGGGGGGTTGGCAGCAAGCAGCTGTGTAGCTTTCCTGTGACTGGTGTAAGGAGGCATGCAGCATAAGCTGGCAGAATTAGCTAAATTAAATTGAGTTTGACATGTGAAATCACTGTTGCCCATTTAGGTCAGTCTTACTGTCCTTACTTCAACAATGATTCCAAACGCTGCTATGCTGACGACACCCAGCTATTGTTTGACGCACTCAGAGTTAACATACTCAGAAGTGGTAATTAACTACATATACGTTCATTACACAAGTAAATGTACATTTACTTAAGTACTGTACCTAAGTACAATTTTGAGGTACTTGTAGCCTATAGAAGTACTTCCATTTCATGTTACTTTTAATCCACTACAGTTCAAAGAGAAATATTGTACTTTTTTCTCCCCTACATTTATTTGTCAGTTTTGTTTCTAGTTATTTTGCAGATACTCAATACAAAGTATAATCAGTTAACAAACAGTTATGTATTATTATGCATTAAACACCTGGTAATGCACAACGTGCATTAGTTCCACTTTTACCTGCTGCTGTTTTTGTTCCACACCAAGTTGCATTATAACAGATCTTTGTCCTTTACTTTTTCAATAATTACTATGAAAGTTTCTTTGTCAAAAATTTCCTCAACTCTGGTGTTTGCAGTTATGATTTAATGTTATTATTGTAGTTGTAGTTTCCTGACTTTAAGGTGAAATCTGCAACAACTACACAATGGGGAAATATGAATATGAAAAGATAGTCATGAATGATGGTCATCTGCCACTGCTGCAGCCTTCTCACTTGTCACTCACAGTGCAGAAAACAGAGAGCGAGTGGTGAGAAAGTAAGCAGAGTGTCAAGCTACTACTAATGCACCATTAGCTTAAATAATTCCCATTTAATACTTGATTAATCAAGCTCAGAGTATCCCATGTTGTGTTTTTGGGGATGGTTGCGCAGAGCGTCTCTGAAGTTAGAGTGCAAGACACAAGCTGGGGACTTTTTTTCTGGCTTCCACGGATCACAGATTCAAGCCATTACAATGTGCCGCTTATTGACTTTATGTTGCCTAACAGTGCAAGCAAGTCAGAGCCTTTTCTGCTGTGTACTAATCACACACGCAAATACTTGTTTCATCATATACTCCAAATTATCCTCAAAACCTGGTTATGTCTAGATCATCGTTTACATATATTGTCTGTTGGCTGGAAACCCAAAAGCTGTGAGCTGAAAGGGGGTAATCTGATCTATTTCTGATTCTTATTTTTATTCTAGTTTTTTGTGTGCTTATGTGCTGTTTTTGTCCAGTGTTGCAAAGTTGATCTCTGTTATAGAGATGCTGTACTACCTATAACTTTGGGCTACGGTAAGTACTTTGAATTTTCCTAGCTGACTATTATTCAGTTGGACTGGTTACACTTATTTGAGTGTGCACTGGAAAGCTGTGTTTTATACTTATATACTTAAACTTATTTATATTTAGGTAAATACGTATATGTATTAGATTTAACTATATTGAAAGACACAAGTTGGGACTGGGGCCAGAATATTAGTGGTGTGCGATACCGCAAGCTTTGGTATCGATCCGATACCACGTAAATACAGGGCCAGTATCACCGATACAAATACCGATCCGATACTATTACCTTATAAGGGCCGCTTGCCAAAAAATGCACCCTCGTCGCATAAAAGTGCTTTCAAAATTTTTAAATCACTTTAAATACGTTAAAATTGCTTTAAAAACACAACCAACGCACAAAACATTAACAAACAAAAACACCAGTGTTAAATTAACATCCAGATCCAGGATACCTCTCTTGAACCAAGACGCAAATGGAACCCCCTTCACATTAAATTGCTTTAAAAACACGACCAAACGTACAAAATGAACATACGAAAACGCCGGTGTTACATTAAGTGAATCTAGATCCAGGATACTTCTCTTGAAGCTACAGACAATCACAATCGGTGCTACTAATGAATTATTTCTGTAGGAGTGCATTTCATGGCAGACTGGCCTGCCACAAAAC
>JAUMHL010000009.1:22961165-22977794 GCA_032362345.1 Sandelia bainsii
CTGTGTTTAAGGGGACATCTGAGACAGTGCAGAATGAGCTGCTTGACTGCATGTTCTCAGTTGAAGGAGACACGGGCAAAATTTACTTATAAATAGTAAATGACTGAAAACACAGACTGTGTATTTTTATGTTAATTTAATCTTTTAAATTAGTATGATGCATGATAATGGTGCTTTGGTTTATACTAGTGGTGATATGTGGTTAGAGCACATCTGAAAACTGAGTTGCAAAAGTGCGCCCCCCCCAAAAAATAATTTCACCAGCTGCCACTGGTCCTGATAATATTATTTGGTGATCTGCAAAGAAGAAGCCGATGGACGCTTTGAGAAGAGAGGTTTTCTGCCATGGATGGACCCTGCTGTTTCTCATCTCTGATTGCCTGCGCTGCTGAGTGCTCATTGCTCAACTGTAACCGACATTGCTCAACTGTGACTGCCATTGCCTCGTTGTCCTGCTAATCCCTACTAACAGACTCATTGGATTCATGAGTACTAACTGAACTAATGTGCACGTGCTTTTATTTGTTGCTCAGCTTTGAGTGAAACGGCCATATCCGTTTTAGGCCTCACCGCACCTGAACTTCGACACAGGCCTGCAACAGGGTGAAATACCAATTTTCAGGTTAATATTGACGAGTGGATGTGTGTGTGTGTGTGTGTGGGCCTAAAGGTAATGTTTTTTTGCTTGTTTTAAGTTGATTGAGAACAGTTTTAATTGTACACAAAGGTATTTAAAGGGGTGGAATTCATTCAATTTTCAAAGATATAAGGAAAAGGTTTTTGTAAGAAGAAACAGGTGAAACTTAAGAGACCTGGTGTTTTATTTTGAAAAATCTTTATTTACATACTATGCAGTAATTTACATTGGTTTTATTTTATTTTGCGTCATTTTATAAGAGAAACTAACTGCCCTTTAATTTTATTTTATTTTTTGTCAAATAAATACCTGTTGAGGGATAATTTTTGTAAAATACAGTTGTGGAGGTCATTATTAATTTCATCAGAAAGTACTTCTAACATTCAACTTTGTGGGAACAATCAGAATAGATAAACTTTAGTTATTTTTAGAAGGTATTGGTATACATATAGTACAACAACGAACTCAGGCCCAGTCTCATTGTACTACACACTCTAGCTTTTATCGCAGCTACATGGGACCTGGGTTACATGTATATAGAAAAAAGTATGGGAGGGAGTTCAAAAATGTTGTATGCTCTATATTTTCATTTAACAATAGATGTGTGGCTTTGTTTGAGCAGCAAGAGAGTTAGAGATTGGGTTTGAAAGCAGCGGCCTGATGCAAAAATATGAGGTGATAAATCAGGAGCATTGATTGAGTAATGTTAATTTACTTAATCTGTAGTTATCAATCAAGGCTCTCGTGTGAACCACTACTTTGTAAATATTGTTTACTGGTTGATCTGAGGTTTCATACTCTTCTAAATTTATCAGTTAACTGCTAGCCTGAGGTGACAGACCTCTGTGGACTTCTGAAATTGACCTACGCTCTGTGCGGTCCATTACCATTAAGGAAGCACTTTTTTGAACCCAAGCCATGATCTTGTTATTTAACCTTACACTGTAGTTTTTGAGCTTCGGTGTAACCAAACTCACTGGTATTTATGATTGTTTCCATGACAACGAAGGTACAGTACACCAGCCAACATACAGGTGCTATTTCAAGAGACACTCTGGGTGATATGAGTGGTACGGAGAAACTACATATATGGTCATTTATGTTGGAGGCTGGAGGACTTGGAGGGCTCAGTGTGTCACTCTACTCTCTACATACTCAATAGGCAGATTCACATCCAGACCAAATACAATTTAATACAGGATCAACTATTAACAAACTTTCAATGCATCCTGCCCAACACTGCTTGCTATCAGTACCTTCCACTGGCCTCAGAGCACAGAGATAAGAACCAATAAACTTAATCAGCTTAAATGGGAACATTAATTTACAGTACCAGTAGAATAACCCAAATGAACTGGATGACTATGCAGTGGCATGAATGGAGTATTTGGTTACACACAAAGATGTCTTTTTTTATAATCAGTTTAGATATAAGTTATATACTTTTGTAAAACCTACAACTTAAACTCATATATGACTTGTTTATTCACAATTCCTGGACCTGGACCTGACAGGATGACATTTTTGAAAGTGGACCTCTAGGACTTGTATTTGAGTGAGGGGTCCGCATGTTTCTGTCTAAACCCGAGCCAAGTCAAAGAGTGTGGTGGCTGAACCTGACTTGAACCCAACAAGCGTACTGTATTTCATGTCTGGACTCAACTTGATGCAGTTGAGTTTGTGCTGTGTTTTCCTTCCAATTCATTTTAATTTTAATACCACTTTAAATTATTATGTTTGATCAAACCCTACATGAACCCAAATCCAAACATGAATAACTGAAATACCTTTTGAGGTAATCAGTTAGCTTTAGGTAAAACTGTTGGAACTGAGCAGACAGACTTGCAATTAAGTATTTGCTTGTGCTCTGCAGTAGAAGGCTATGATGGAGTTTTGATTTGACTAGGGATTAAAGGTCACGAGGAAGTATTTAAAGTCCTGCTCAACTTTTGGGCTAATCATTCCTCCACAGCTGTGAGTTGGAGGAGTCGGTTGTGCTCTCAGATCACCGTTGTCACAGTGTGTTGTCTCCCGCTTTGCGGTGACAGAGCCTTACCCACCCGGCCAGTAATCCCCTGCAGCGAAGTTTGGAATAAGCTGACGGCATGGAAGAAGATAAATAAGGATTTTCATTTTTTTACCCTGTAATGAAAAACTACATAGCACTTTCTTTTCTTGTTGCATTTATCTCTAATGCAGTTTCAGATACATGCTTTAACACAACGCACACAAAAAAACCTTCCACAGTGGGTTTTTAAGAGGCCAGACAATTGAATATTAGTATAAAATAAAATAAAAATCTTACTTCCAGGCTGAGTACGCACACATTTAACATTTGCAAAGCCTCCCCACTGTTTCACCAAGGCCAGGCTGAATAAGTAACACGTCTACACGCGCAAGAAACTTCTCCCACTTAGAGAAGAGAGATTGAGGACGTCAGTGACAAATGTCTTGTATTAACTTTGTTGTTTATTTTTCCCCCGGAAGATGTGAAATAACCCTATTAAATCAAGTAGTCACTTGGCCATTAATCTCAATGCAGCTGACTAGTCCCTCAAAGCTAATGGGGTTTAGAATTTGCATGAGGCGAGTTTACCCACAAAGCTTCGCCTAAGAGGATTGCTGTTCAGACAGAGAGCTTATTGTCACACTTGTTCATAGACATGGATTAACGATAGTAGGCCCAAAGAACTCCACTAAACTTGCAAGTTCCACTTCACTGGTTCAGATCTTTGTTTTACAGGGACACAGATTGAGACAGTCTGCAGCATGCATCACAAAATACCTCATATTTGGTTAATTTATGCAATTGTTTTGTTTTTTTGTGGGTTTTATGCATCCATCAAAATCATGTCCTCAAGCAAACAATACCTGTTAAATGTAAAAAGGTAAGAAAAGACAAAGATGATGGATTGTTTCTGCATCCTTGTTTGAAATGATTACCTGGAAATGTCCCATTTCTGAAGTATCAATTTCTTTTTCAATATTTATTTTGTGTCATATCATTATCACAGTGCTCCTGAATTCCCACTCTGTGTTGTCAACCTAGCTTTTTACATCATTTGAATAAGCCTCTTTCAGTGCGAGTGTGTCTGCTGTGTTTCATAGTGACTAAAGCAGCTTTAGAGGCTAAATATAACATGTATCCACTGCATTAATTCTTTAATATTTATCAGTGGGGAAAAGGTACTTGAAATATGGGCTTATATTCCTGTTTAAAATTCACTAGGCAAAAAAAAAAGAAAAGTTTTGCTCAACTTCTGACACAGCTTGCTCAACACACACACACACACACAGAGTGCACCTTCATGGCAACATCCCTTGGAAAAACTCTTGTGCCCGCACAGTGTGAATTATAATAGAAATCTAAGCTTGACTCTAACTTGTTCCTTAACTGCTCAAATGGAACAGTCTGTTACGATACAGCACCAGGATTGCAGTTTATTCCCTTAAAGCGGTGTGTTAGGGATGTGTATCATACTCAGTGTAAATAAAGAGAATTGCAAAGCAAAATGACAAACATCCAGTCATAGTAAGGTTTGATTTTAATATTTGCATTTCTGCATTAACATTACTTTATTTAGAAACAAACTGACACATTGTAGGTGAAAGATTTTTTTCAACTATTTAAGACTCGATCAGAATGGTTAAAGTGTAAGGCGGATATTTTTTTGGGCACTGCACTGTATATTATGTGTGAAGCAACAGGGAATGTGTGAACCTTATTTGACAGCATAGTTCCTTTCATTATGGATTGAGGAGCTCTGCCAGGAGTCCTTCCATTATCCTCTAATACTTGTGCGAAGCCAGGTATGTACCCAGTCAAATTTCTGGCCCTCCTTAAATGGACTTTGTGTTAAGTCCATGCACAGAACCCTCTGATTTTCGTCCTTAATGGATGCTTATGCTGGTGGAGAGCAAACTCTCCACCTGATGAAAAGTCATTAGTGCTCAGAAGAGCTTTTTATATTCTGTTAATCTTTGAGATCAATGACTGTCCAGTCAGTGAAACCACAGGTCATCTGAATGTGAATGAGGTACATTATTATATAAGTATTATTAGAATTTTGTGCAAAATAATATGACTAATAAGAATAATGATAATATGAAAGCAACTGCTTATTCTGCAAATACAGCATTTTATTTTGTTGGGGGCAAAGTTTGAGCACAATAAAGAAAATACTGTTTTCCATTGTTTGGCATTTACAGACACTGTTTTTGAGTGAGTCTCAGAGAAGACATATTTGAAAAAGCTATATAGATTAAAGGGTCACCAAATCACAGACAACAAACATATTTTTCCAAGTGGTGTCCAGCCATGCAGATAATTTAGATATTGTGGTGGTTAAGGCAATTAATGTTGACATTTGGAAAAAGCAGCAAATCTTTACAGAAACAATGAGTTTGTTACTCTGAGTAACCGAGCTGTAGCTTCTAGCTGATGCTGTAGTAAATAAGACAACATATCAGATTCTTTCTGTGAGGGGCTCCTGCAAATGTTTTCATGCAAATTAAAATTTTTATCTTGCGGTGCATGCCTGACTGAAAAGTATGAGGCTCAGGTAGACCCAAAAGCACAACTCGAGAGATGAAGGTTAAGTTCAAGTTTACTCAAAAGATAATTCACTGAAGGCCTACTGAATAAGTACATTTACTAAAGTACTGTACTTTTGACACACTTTACAGTACTTTAGTCAAGTATCAATTGCTGGTTCTGTCCTCTTGTAAAATAAGACCAACACGCAATAAACATTACAGCCACCAACTATTTATACCCTTCAAAGGTTGTCATGAGGAGGTTGGCGTTGATGTATGGATCAACAAAGCAGAGGCAGAGGACTTTCCTACAGGAGAGCGGAGTTCGAGTCCAGTATAAAACAACAGTGTGGTGTTGTTACTGTAACCAGCCACACAATGAATGTCACTGGTTACAAATGTCATGTTTCTAACGCAACAAATATAATGTGAAGTTAAAGAAAGAGTAATTTTTAACACAAGCAGACTGAAACTGTATTACAAAAGGCGGAAACCATACATCAGTTCTGTGCAGGAACACTGTCAAAATGTGTTCTGTGGCTGGCTGAGTCCAATTTTCAGCTTGTCAGCTAGACATCAGGTGCTCCATGCCAAAGACAAAAAGGACCACCCAAACTGCAAAGGAAAGGTGCAAAAGCCAGCATCTGTGATGGTATGAGGGTGCAACACTATGTGTGAAGGTACCACAGACTCAGAGGCATATATATTGGGATTTTACAGAAACATATTCCAATTCAACATCTTTACCCAGGAGGTCACTGGGTATTTCAGCAGGACAATATCAGGCTTCATTCTGCATGTGTTACAGAGTGACTTTATACACAAAGTATGTCAGCTTTACTGTCCTGTCTGTAGCCCAGATCTGTCTCCTATTGAAAATATATGGTGCATCATGAAGAGGAGAATCAGACAATGGCAACCAAACACGCCACTGTCTCAACTTTTTGCAGTTGCAACTGTTGCAGCATCAAATTCCAAATTAGCTTATATTTATAAAATACAATTACGTGAAATCACTCACAATCTTTTTTCAGACAAATAAAGGTTTGAGCAAAACTTTTAAAAAATCACAGATTTGCAAATCAAAAATCAGGTGAAACTAACACTGCTAAAACTAACACTGGTCACTGTGATTATCAAATTTCCCTTCTATAAGGACATTGTGGTGCCCTTCAACACATGTATGAACAGGATTAAATGCACCAGCTTCCCACAATTACTGCCTGAGGCACTGCATGCAGCTGTTACTGCTCTGTATAAGGTACAGTCTCACTTTAAAGTGTCTACTCATATTCTAAGTCAGACAACAGTTTTATAACTGCGCCTCAATGGTTAAAATCTACCACAGCCTTAAGACCTCTGATCCACTGGCCAGTTAATGTAGCCTTAATATATATATAGTACATCATAATATGGTAATTGGCTTCTGCAATTCTTCTTTGGACCAGTCATGTCTACCTTGTACCTATCAAGTAAATAAAAATAGCAAAAATCAAATGCGCTCATCAAAAATGTTATGGCTTATTATTATGGCCCTTTCGATAGAGAAAGGTTTGCTGGTCTCTGTAAGCAACAGCAGATGAATAGAAGACTGAATGTAGCTCTAGCACATGGCGCTGACATGCATATAGAGAAGTCTCACTGCCCAAATGACTCTGTAAACAAGATGTGAGGGCAGTGCCAGTATCATAATTCGTATAGGAATAAGTGTCAGGGTGCAGTTATTGCATTATTTAGAGTGCCATAAAGAGCCAGGCTATTGATTTGAGAGCAGAAGCTGCTCCCCAGTTATTTCTGTCATCGTCACCCTCATTAAACTGATGTATGGCACTTGCTCTTCTTCTTTTCTGCCTCTCCTGGTTTTGTTCTCCATCACTTTTGCACTCACTTTTTTATGTACTCTGCCTGGATGTCTTTTGAGGAAAAAAACAAAAAAAACATGAACAGCTTTTTAAGGCTTATCTGTTTGAATCATTGGTGGAGATTTGTGGACATATTTCACAATTCTTGTTTTGTCCTTTGTTTTACCTTACTCAAAGCTGTCTAGTTCTTGACTGTCTTAAGTAGCACATAATTCTCGTTAAAGAAAAATATATTCTGTGCTAAAAACATAGCACGTAGTTTGTTTAGGCAGACTGTGATGTCAATAATTATGCAGCAGTCAGGATGGTACCCTGATGAGTCTTAGCTGACAGAAATAGTTGTGTCAACTCTGGAATAGGAGAGCTAGAGAGAGCTCATTTGTCACAAACCCACAGCTGACCAATCAAAGCAAGAAGTGGGTGTGAATGTCAGATTATCCAACAATTTATGTAACTTTCTGAAACCGACACAGACCTCCTAGTCCGATGTTGGAGAGGTGTGGGAGGACAGGGTGTCTGAAATTATTTGACCATCAGACAAGCATTTCTGAGTGCACTGTCAGCTTTAACCTTGAGGTTTTTCGGGCTCGGGCTAACTTTCAAGGTTTAAAACGAGTCAGTCTTCTTTCAGTCATGTTGCTGATCATCTAATTTGATTCAATCATGTAACCTAATTAATAAAATGTCATTTTATATACTTTTTTAAAATTCTGATAGATCCTGTCACTGCACTACAATTCTACAATTTATAAATGGAGACTGAATCCAGTGAACCACAGACAGATGGTCACTTGTATGGATTTTTTCATTACTGATTACATAATCAGTTACTCTCTTTGAGAACTGAAAAGTAATTCATAAAATCATGATTATCTGACCATTATTTACTGTAAACTGCAACCGCGATTACGTTTTTGTAGTGAGCGTAATTATCATGTTGTGGTGAAACATATTTTTTGAATGAATGACGAGCCACATTTATTAACACGAAGCGAGTCACAAGGAGGGGGTTGGGGTGGATGGTGGGCGTACACCGTGCAGGACTGACAAGCTGCAGACCTGTGTTCGAGACCAAAGTCTGTATGAGGTTGGGTTTAGGCAAGAAAAGTACTGAGGTTAGGGTTAGAGAAAGATCATAGTTTTGTTTTAAATTTTAACGAGTGAAGTGACTGTGGGCTGGTTTAATAGACAAAAATGTAACAGTCTTTCCCTGACCCTAACCCAGTGCTGTGATGCCTGAATCCAACCATAAACCACTGCTGCAGTCACATATCTGGATGCTGAAGTGTTGGATATTTTTGAGGATGAGAAAAGAAGATGTTGTAGCTTAGATATTTTGGTGGACAAAAATAAAAATTTTCCAGTAGAAACAACTGTTGATTGGTTAGTTAGTTTGAGGAAACCCTTCTTCAGTTATCTCCTTTGACTCTTGCAAGTACTGAAGCCCTACACAGCTGTGTTAACTTGGCTTCATGTGTGTCACTTTGACATACTCTATTATATCTAAAAGCCTGTTAAGAGAAAACACATTTTCCTTAACCTGAAAAATAAAAGCTATTTTTTATATCCCACTCTGCCTGAATATATACTGACATTGACTTTTTGTTGGCTCTAAATAAAGAGTGCATGCTGCTGTGTTGTAGACCCATTATGACTCCTTTCAGTCAAGGTTTGAGTCAAGTCCAAAATCCTGCCATTTATTTAGAAATTGTTACTTAACAAGACCTCCAGATATACTGCATGTCCTTCAGCTGTAGCTATATTTGGTGTCCTGGTTGACCGTGCCTTTGCTATAAAAGCGTAAACTCTTCCATTACATTTCCAGCGTCCTCTGATGTATGTTATGAGTAGTCATACCTTTTCTCTTTGCTTCTCTTATGATGTTTCTGTGACTGTATATTTGATCTCTTTCTTCTGTCTTTGATTTTGTACAACAGCTTTTATTCTCCACCCACACACCTTGCACGGCATACTGGTCAAAAGTCTTTTGGTTGTAAAGTATCATATCAGTTTGATATTGATATGGACACTGACAGACAGCCTTGAGAAAAGTGGTTGAGGGGATAAGAATGTGCACTAATCTGTGAAGTCACTCACTGCAGCAGATTCACTGTCAGGGGTTATGTCATGGTGACATCCATCATCTTAATAATGTATAGGCGAGAGAACTTCATGTCAGTCAATTTAACTAGCAGCCTCTGAAAAGGAAGTCGTCTGTACAGTTTGGCTATGAAGACCTGTTCAGTGGACATCCCTAAAAGAAGAAAAGAAAAAGATCTTCTAAAAAAACAGACATAGTTCTAAATAAAAGTGTTTTTTCAGTTTATGTAGTATCACCAGTAAACCCTACAAAAGATGTTTGCCCAAAGAGCCATGGTACAGCCAGAGTCTAACAACCACATGTACAATAAGCAAACACACACAATGTAAGCAAGAAAGTAGCACACACAAATAATTTAATTATTACATACACAGCTCACTGTTCCCCAGAGGCCTTTGCTTAGTTGTAGTTATTTGCAAGAGTTTTGTTTTCAATTCACTCCCATTGTCCGGATACCACAATAAAACAAGCAGACAGCACTGTTTGAATATGTCTGCCTCTAAAAAACACAGACTGATCCCTCTTGTAAACCTCCCCAAACAATAACTGGTCTAATTATTTATTTTTCCTATCTCCAATCTCTCGACCAAATAGAAAGTGACTGTGGACTGAAATGAGCACAAGCTTACTGTTGACATTTGAAAATGTCCAGATCAGAGTTTTGTCATGGATGACCAGATGCCGATGTGAATGCCCACAGGTTTACTTAGCAGTTAACTAAATTAGTAGCCTGTAGTTCCCTGAATGGCGTACAGGCATCACACTGTGATATGAAATGTTTGCACTCTGGACAGCTAGGCGATGCACACATATAGGAACATATAAAGTTGCTTCAAAAAGTATCCAGACCCTTACTTCTTCTAGACTTATTGTGTTGTTGATTTAGCTTTAGAGGTGTTGGAAGATGTGTTGTTGACCTCTGAATAGGGCCAGGCTAACCATTTCACCCTGCCACTGAGAGGTCCTGTCTACCTGTTGGCTGTAGTCCACCCCCTGCAGGGACATCTTTCACTGTTAACTCAGTAAATTGAGAAAGCCCTTTGGAATGGAGGGTGAAACATCTTCAAGGAACTAAAACAAGTCCAGTTGCCACTGAATAACCTTTTTTGGGATAACCATGACCTGGATGACTGAGAATCTTCACAGACAACTCAGTAAATAGTTACACACTTCAAATTGACCTCTCCTTATTGTGTCCATTTTGAGATGCACTGTCCTAAAGAAATGTAATTTTATGGTTTTGCTTACAATGTTTAATGGAAACACTAAAAAGTACATCATAAAATATATGTATTTATGCATATATAAATTTGTTTAGATTTCTGGTGCTAAAATCAGCTAAAGAATGACACAACGGTTGGGCAGTCACTGCAGTAAAATTTAGTTGTTTCTGCAGCCACCAAAATGTTTGAAGGAGCTGAAGCCAAGTGTGTTCATTTGGATCTTTAGTATAAGTACTTGTTGACTTTGCCAGGCTTACAACTGCTCTGCTGTGGCAATAAACTCAAGTCGCTTCTGCTAAACTCAAATAGTGCGCTGTAGTATTATTTCCCTCCAGTGGGAATGAAGATAGTAATTCACATACACACACATAAGCCTGCCTCATCTGCTAAAACAAAGATGTTGCTCTACTTCCCTAAACATGAAGAGCTACTAATCTGAAATCTGAGCAAGTCAAGAAGATTTATGCTGGAAATGTATGCATGTGCCAGAAGGAAATCCAGATCAAAGATGCAGCTATTATAAAAATGAAAACATACTACTGGACAATAAAAAAAACAAAACAGATTGCTACATGTGTTTCAGATGTTATTCTTTGCTTGCATTGCAAACAGTGTTGCTCATATGTGCAAAACCAAAATCCAAAATAAGAGTCTGCAGTCATGATGCTACTGTAGCAGCTATGTTAGATTAAGTGATGGTTTAGGCCAAATGCTAATGTTATCATACTCATAATAACACTTGTTTAAGATATCAGTTTAGTCTTTCATTTACTAACCAGCAGTAAATAGAAAGTTGTCACAAGGTCAGTGCAATTGTATTCAAATTTGGTTTCTTAGATCAGAACGTGGACATAACACAACTAATAACTACTAACAACAACCAATTAAAATCCAGACCATTTGGGGCCATTTAAGCTTCATTTGCAGGCATTGTCACAGCACATCTGTAAGATTGATCAGCCCATTTTCATTCCCAGGGCATCAGATAATGCTGCTCTGTCCCGTCCTTTGGTGTGTCATAACAACTCTAAAAGTAGCCCTTTGAGATGCAGGGAGGGTGTCAACACAATATTATATACAATATTAACCCAGGCACATCAGTATTAGGAGCTTAGGGCAATGACATGGGATATGAAGTCTAAAGTCTACATAGGGAGGAGGATGGGGTGGTTGGACAGGTCTAAGACATGCAGGACTTCTTCATGGAATACATTAGTCTGAGTACTTAATTTATCTTTCCAGTATAATTATCTTTATATTTTTAAAAACAGACTTTGGCAGATTTTGACAATATGTAAAACCTTAATGTATATAGCTACATTTATGTATTCGTCTCTATCATCACTTTGTCTGGACTTGTGCATAGGTGAACATCAATAAAGGTTTCTTTGAACAGGTGTAAACAGACTTGACAATAGCCTGTTTCTTTTTATAGCTCTCAGACTGTCTGGCTGTGGTAACTGGTAGTGTCTCGCCACTTGAGCGTCAACCTGCCAACTGCTGAGCATCAACATGGGCCAGTCGCTGCGGGAGCATTGATTCAGCCTGCTGTTTTATGAATAGAATGCTTTGTTCCACAGGATTTCCATTTTCCTCCCCCCAAGAGGAAAATAGGTGACGATCAATACTTTATGCAAGCAGAGACATCTTGTATTGACCGTCACATAAGAAAAACAAGATGTTTGTCGAGAAAGATTTTTCAGCCATGAGTAATATGAGGTCAAAATGAGTTAGGTCCTGCTTCAGTATAAAAGAGCAGTGGTTCTGACTTGCAGATGTTATTTGGCTCCACAATAGTAAAGTGCACCAAAATATTACCTGTGTAGAAGTGATTTAAGTGACTGACCTTGTACAGTTAGTAAGGTTATCTGACATATGACATTACTGGCTCTTGGAATAAACAGATTTATTCAATTAATCTACATTTCATGTCATTAGTGAAGACCCAGACAGGAAACATGGGAGAAGAGAGAGTGGTATGACAAGCAGCAAAGGTCCCCACCTGGACTAGACCGGGAACGCTGCAGTTATGTCTCATACGTTTTAACCATTCAGCTGCCAGGTGCTCCCCCAAAATGTTTTTGTTTAAATCACAAAAGTGATTTTAAGGTGCAAAAGGAGTGGAAAAAGTGGAATCAGTATAGCTGTGCAAGAAAATGAATTGCAGGTTAACGTTACTCCTTTGAATTTACAGTTTAAAAGCATTACAGTCGATCGTATGTTTCTCAGATTACTTCAGATCTATACCAACATGACAGAAATTTGGAATACATAGTTTGTGCTTAATTAAACAGACACATTTATAATGGATTGTAGCCTACATGAATATTACATAATATTTTGTGAAATCAGCGACTGGAAATTGAGGCAGTGACTGTGAGCAGATGGATAAACTTGACAATCCTCGCCAATGTTTGGCACGATGTTTTACCACATTTGGATAAAGTCAGTGAACATTTGCAGAAAACTGAGCTGGACCTGACCAATACATGCAATCAAACTGCATTTCTATTTGACAAGAGTCTAGTTGAGAGAGTTTGCAGCCTCTTTTGATTGATGATATTAGGGCTTGGCAAACATAACTGCACTGTGGAAATCTCAGTCTCAAAACACTTGAGATATAGAGAATGAGGTGTTAAATGTGTGTGGGAATTAGATGGAATTTAAATCACCAATCTTAAAGTCAAGGACCACATTTGGGTGGTTGATGCTTAGCTTTGATGACTGTACAAACTGAATTTCAATTAAGATGAAAAATGTTATATTGTTACCAAATGAACTAACAGAGTGTGCATTTATAGTTTTGGTTATTGAGCCGTCAATTAAATCAACAGTCTACACAGGCCTTGCCATTTTACTCATTCTACACATGAAATCCTTGTATGTTTCTACAACAAAACAGGAAAAGACACTCGCTAACAACTGTCTCACTACATCACACTTCTACAGCTTTGATGCTAGCAACCATAAATAAGTTGATGCTGAAAATGCTGAAATCAGACAAACTGTTAGACCGTATGATACCTACGTCATCTGTCAACATTGTATTGAAATGTTCAATCAAAATGTAGTTGCAACTTGACATTTACATAAACTAACAACGCAGTGTATCCTCATATTAATAGAAAAAGTACCCTAGTTGGAATTTTGTTCCTTAAAACACCTACTTGTGGTTGCAGTTTCATTGTATCTGTATGTTCAGTGTGACGTAAACATGGATGTATTATAAAAACTGGATCAAAACAAGGTGCCCATTCAGACCTAGGAAAATTGTCAGAAAAAAAATTCTCATTGGATTCCAGCCTTTAAAATTACCCAGATGATCCTCACGCTTCCACATTTTTGGGCCCACCGCCTCGTCTTGTACCTCTCAGCATCCTGCACACTTGCATGGGGATAAAATAAAATAATCCTAAGGCTCTTTACGACTTTCCAAGGTATATTTGATCCAATAAATATCTATCTATCTATCTATCTATCTAAAACAAATAGTGATACGATATTAAAAATAGTCCATTTGTGATGCTCAGAAAAGTGTATTTATGGTTTTAGCCGCTTCTTTTGCAGTTACACAGTTATACACAACATTCACGTCCTGTACAAAATCAACTAATCCTAATCAACTATAGCCATTTGTCTGTACCATTAAATAAGAAACTGGAATTCAAAATCCCCGGCATATTATATGTGGTGACATCTCAAGTGAGACTGGTTGATATCCCAACTTTAACATCAGGTAAATATCAGCTCAAACTACTCCAGGATGACATAAACAGGGGTTGTATTGAGTGGTGGATGGTGGATGATGGATCTTACCACAGTGGCCAGTCTCATTTTCTTGCTGAAACAGCAATGATGATGATGAGGATGATGAGGACAGTGGCTCCGGCCACTAGGAGGTAGCACTTCCTCTTCCTTAGCTGCCTCTGTGGAGAGAAAGTTTAAGCATTAGGCAGTTGTGTCTACTGTGCCCCCCTCAATAGGAACTGCACATCTGGAAGAAAAGGCTATAATGACAGTGCTTTAAATCTTTGTCTAATCATAATTTGCCTTTAAACAAGTTAGTCAGTCTTTTCATTTCCTGATGTTGGTTTACATGAGACACCAGTGATTGTGCTTCATCCACTAAAATATTCAGCTCTAAATCTCCATTTTTGCAAAAAAGAAAGCTATTGTCAGAGTGCATTAGCAGACCTGTAAATGTCAAGCTCTAGTTTAATAACCACACAACCGCAACAGCCCAACTGCCCTATTTTACTGTTGTCCCCCACAGCACACGTTTACATGCAGTCACAGACGGGAAAGAACAAGGAAGGTGGCACTTTAGTTGGATGAGATTAACACAATTGTAGAGGAACTGGAGGATTCACGGTCATGTTGACCAGGACAGGCAGGACTGCAGGAATAGCATGACTGTCAAAAAAAAAAAAAACTCCAGTAGTTTTCTTTCCTTCCATCAAAGTGCTGTGCACGTGTCACTGTGCTCGATAAGCTACATTATTCCTGTCTGTGTGATGGCACCCTTACATGAGTGGAGAAAGTGGAGGAAGAAGGCAATAGGAGGGCAGATGTCAACCAAGTTTACTGCCTGTCATTACTCACACTGTAATCTTAAAAATGAAATGCAATCTACTCTAGGGCTTTTGCTTTGTACATTTTCTGCTTTTTATATTATTTTTTTTCACATTTATGTTATTATGTTATAAACATTACATACCAAGTGCTTTACACATTGTAATTTGAGTGAACTAATGCTGAAAAAAATGTTACATGTTTCTGCCCAAGGAAAATGTAGCCAATTACATTTAAACCCTATTTGGGCAGACAGTCCTCATTATCTCACATACTATTAATTCTTTAATGACACAGCAGCTTTAATGTGAGTATGTCTATCACAATGTCTCTACAGCCCCCACAACTACACCCCTGCTGTAATGAATATAATAAAAGACTGTCACCAAAGCACACCCGTCATTAGGGACACCATGGAAAATTGGATCCTACCATCACCCTCCTCCCCTTCCTCCAACATCCCAGCCTGTCCTGCTGAGAGAGAAGCTGCTGAAGATGCAGGTAGACTCCACCACAGCCTCCTGGATTACTGACTACCTGACAGACAGACCACAGTTTGTACGGCTGCAACGATGTAAGTCTGAGCGGGTGGTCAGCAGCACAGGAACGCCACAGGGGACTGTCCTCTCGCCCTTCCTCTTCACTCTGTACACCTCTGACTTTCAACACTACATTGAGTCCTGTCATCTGCAGAAGTTCTCAGACGACTCTGCAGTCGTGTCACGGTGTGTATCAACAGTGACAAGGAGGCAGAGTACAGAGGCCTGGTGGACTGTTTTGTGACATGGTGTTGGAGCAATCACCAGACATTAAATGTGACCAAGACCAAGGAGATGGTTGTGGACTTAAAGCTGGCTCTAATCCTCCTAAACACCGTTCTCCATTTCGAGAGAGGTGGTGGAGGGATACCTGGGAGTTCACCTTGACAACAGACTGGACTAGAAGTGCAACAGAGAGTCTTTCTACAGGAAGGGACAGAGCGGACTCTTGTTCTTGAGGAAGCTTAAGTCCTTTAATGTGTGCAACAAGATGTTGCAAATCTTTTACCAGTCTGTTGAAACCAGTGCAATATTATTTGCTGCTGCTGCTGCCTGCTGGGGCAGCAGTATCTGAACCAGTGGCACCAACAAACTGAACACACTGATCAGGAAGGCTGGCTCTGTGCTGGGGACTTCACTGGAACCCTTGGAGCAGGTGGTGGAGAACAGGATGCTGCACAAACTGCTGAACATCACAGAGAACAGCTCGCATCCTCTCCACAGCCTGCTGGTCAAACAGTGGAGCAGTGGAGTGATAAGGAAAAGGTACAGGAAGTCATTCCTGCCAACAGACATCACCCTGTACAATGGATATATTTTGACAGTAGAGAGTTTCTCTGCCCTTAGCTATTGGTAGTGGGACAGACTTCATTGTATTATATGTATTTCTTGCTACTGCACATTTATCTTCAAGCCATACAATTGCACAGCATGTATAAATAGTCTGTTTATTTGCCAGCCCTGTCTCCTAAAAATTACGTTCATATACAACTAAACTGCAATCCCGATTCCGTTTTTGTAGAGAAAGTAATTGCGACCCGATTAAGTTCTCTGTGAACGTAATGATCATATGTTCACAGTTAATCCGGTTTTCTGTCGGCTAAAATATCCGACGTTACATTTCAACATCCAGATATGTGAGTGTAGAGATATTTAAGTG
>JAUMHL010000009.1:22991614-23033964 GCA_032362345.1 Sandelia bainsii
CTCGCTATATGCGCTAATTCCTTCCTACAACCCTGGGGGCTAAGCCCCCCTTGTCTTTCAATCCTAGTGACGTCCCTAGCTGTGCCTCAGAGGGTCAAGCAAGGTGTTAAATGATCACAGCTTCGTTTGTTTCCCAGCTAAAGCTAAAGTGTCCTTGATGAAGATCCTGAACTCCTAATTTGCTCCCACTTGACAGACCGGTAATTTTAAAGCACTTAAACATTTCAGTTTTGACTGTTTCTCCCAGTAAGATCTGCCTCATTTCTTTAATTTCTCTTAAATTGATCTTAGCTGTTGCTCCATCTTTCTCATAACGCAGGTTTAGGAGAAAGACTTCAGTAAGCTCGAAAATAAGAACTGGATTTATTTCTCAGGAGACAAATGAAAGACAACTGTGAGTGACTGAGTTTTCTACTGGGCAGTTTTAGTCCTATTCCAAATTCCAAGCTGGAAAGACAACTCTGCTTTGTGTCCAGTGGAGGGGTTTTCTATGACTATTTAAAACAACAACTGAAAATCTTTGACTACAATGACAGAAACATTGACAGTATTACCTACCAGCACCAACATATGGCAACAGTACATAGTCAAACAGTCAAATAGTCAACTTTCTGGGATTAGAAAATGTTCTATTCAACCAGTGTAGATGCACGTCAAACCAGCATTTGCTTTCTGGACTGAAACGCCCCAGCCACCGTGCTTTCACTACTTCTCTCATTAATGAAATCTGTTTCTGTACTTTTGCAGCGGTTATTGTGCAAATGTAAATATGCAGACATCCCTCACGCAGCACATGAGGACAGCGTCCAATATCATTTACTGTTCTGACCGATCCTGACTGATCATGAATAATTAATGAAGTTACCGATGTCGCGACACCTGCAGAAATGCGCAAAGAATCTCTCACTGTGGAGATGTTTCATATGGATCCTTTTACTGAGCGATGTCTACAAACTCACTGGAAATAATTCTACACACAGCTGGAAGCTACAAACTAAAGTTTCTAATGGAGTGTAAGCCCTGCCAGTTATTAAGAACTACCTAGCTCTTCTTGCTCGCACCATATACTCACCTATTTATCCTCTCTAGATCCCAGTCGAGCACCCCCTGGTGAGCGGGAGGTCCTTTCACAGCTTCCTCTCCAGAGATCTACTGACCTTTGAACATAAGTTTTCAGTCCACTATTCACAAACCTCAGCCCAGCTGTGGCTGATACAGGCAGAGCCAGACAGGTGTCACTGACACCAACCTGAGTAACTTCAAGCATTGTTAATTCTATTCCATATCCTTCAAAGAGAATCCAACAGTACTGAGGGAAGAGTGATTGACCAGCAAGCCAATTTCCCTGCAATCTGTCAGTGTTAACCCATTCCTCCAATCAGGTGTGCTGTTATCAGCCAGAGCTTTAACACTGGGATTAGGTTATTCTTTTTCATTATCTTATTTACCAAAAGGGTGACAATTTGTATATATCTGAGTGTGCATGGATCTATCCATCCATCTACCCATTAATTTGCATGCCATCTTTTGCCTTCTTTTCCATCATCCTTTTCCTTCCTTCTTCTTTGTTTGTTCCTTCTACAGTCACATAGACAGCACTCTATATTATACTCAATTTAGCCAGAGGAAAACTGTGTTACATTGATTTTTTCATGACTCAGAAGGATGTAGTCGCTCACCAGGAGATCAATTTTCAGTTCTGAAGATGAATGGACTTTTAAGTATTAACAAAATCTTTAGTTATTTCATACTTTTTTACGTGTGGCTTGGCCACAGCCATTTCTCAGTGAAGACTGCTAGAACATCTGCATTTTATTGGTAATTATAGACCATCTTGTGCAGCAATCAACAATCAGAGTTCATCCTGGTCCACTGAACACAGATGAGGTGATAAAACATCACGGCAACTAGAGGAACTTGCAGTGGTGAGAGTAATCTGCCTCCGGGTAATGCATTATAGATTCAATTTATTTTCTATGTAAAGTGAGTAGACAAGGTGGGGCACACGAAGAAAATGACATTCGCTCTTAATTGACCGCTGTTGGAGATGTGCAGCGGTGCATGTAGACCAGCATCAAGGAATGTTCAAGTCTACATCAGTGCTTAGGCTTGCTGCATAGTGTTACAGTTACTTTCTTTCGAGTTCTTCTTTCCCCTCATACCCACTCTTGGTTCTGTTGAATTTTTATGTGACCACAATGGTGCCATTAACTTCACGCTACATTCACTTCATATTGGGTACATACAAACTACTTACTGGTACAAACTGTTTACATCAGTCCCCAGTGGCAATTAAAAGAGATTTTGTGCTTTTAGGGCAGATCCAACACCTGGAAAACGACACCTGACGGATCTCAAGTCTACACATAGTCTACTTCAGTTACAGATTGACTTTAACTTAAAATCAGAACAGGTCTGGCTGAAATTATGCACATCCAGACAAAATCATGCAATAATTGGCCACAACGTAAAAGAAATACAGCTTATATTGATTTACTGATTGTGGCTTCACCGTGTTCCATTTTTTTATTTAAATGATTCAACTTTAAACAAGAAATTAGTGTTTATGTGTTTTACTGAGGCTCCAGGAAAATACAAGTTCCTACCGGGTGTCATTTGTGCTCGTAAGGTCGACTGTAAAGTGTTATAGCTATAGTAGGAAATTCCTAGCAGCTGTAATATATAATGAGATGAGCAAAGGAGAAATTTGGTGACAAAGTTAAACAGTGAGAAAGTTTGTGTTAAGAAGATGTTGCTGTGAACAGATAGATAGAATAGAATAGATACATATAAAACACATAACTAGATGTAACCAAACCAAGACGATTGCACATAAACAAGCCAACTGTGTCTGCGCAGGATGAAAAAAAAAAAGATGTGTACCTTGTCGTGCTAATGAAATAACTTAGCCATAAAATGAAGGGGTCAAATTATTGTACACTATGGGACTTTTGGAATAATTGATCGTACATCATACAGAGGGTAAAATTATCGTACAAATACAATAATTATCACACATCTGGCAACACTGTTTATTATGTTGAAATTATTATATGCAATTTGAGCTTTGTAACCTGTGTATCTAAGTGTTGATGAAACCCATAAAGCTTGGGTTTAAACTCTGATGGAATATGAAGGTTGGGGAATGTGCATGAAAAGTAAAGTAAAAACTGTGTTGTTTTTTTTTACAGTTAAAGCTTCAGTTGAAGTGCAACATCGAAAACACAACACACAAGTGTTAAAGAGTAAGACGCTGAGGCAACCAAAGCCATTGGTTAATGTGTTAACTGCTAAAAGCAGTCAAAATCTCAAAATAAAGTGTTGGACACAGGTCAAATGTGTGCTCTGTGAGCAGCTGAAGTGTAAGCTGGTATGATAGTACTGTTAAAATGTCTATTGAGCAGTGTATTTCACGTTCACGCACACATCCAGATACAGTTCAACCAGATTCAGTTTGTATAGTTTTATATTATATTTTAATGGACTACAGCCATTCACAAAGAGCACGCATTGTTTTTGATATAAAGTCGGTAACTTTTCCAGTGTCCTGTACTTAAAAGAATGAACAGGTTTGATTTGACGTTCATCATACTGCATTTCTGTCTCGTGCTTGGTTGTTTTTCTTCCATTCAGCTGCTCTGCCTCTGCAAAGACAGCGGCTGTCTGGATTGGCAGAGAGCTAAATTGCTCAGTGTGAGCTCGGTCACGGCTCAGCTCTTTTTGAGATAATGAAATGACAATTAATGGGAAAGCTGTTGCCTTTTGCCTATTTGTTCTTTTGCTCACTACAGAGCAGCTGCATGGAGGGACAGATAGAACACAAACCAAATGCAGTCAAGACAGACTCTGGAAAGTGCCCAGCAATCATTTTCGTACTGAACAATTTCTGATATGTTGTTGAAAATTCATGTAGACATAGAAACATTAAGTGCATGACTCCCCTGACAAAATATGATTTGAGAAAGTTATAATTTTGCTTACAGTTTCTAGAAATGTCTACCTTTTAATAGCAATTTATTTCATAGATAGATATAACTAATAGTCTCACAAGAGTATCTTTCTCATAGCTGTCAAAATGCATTGCAGGTAGAATTCAGATGGCGCTTTGAAGCTATGTCACCCATGTAAACAAGGTACAGTATATCCTTTATTAACCCAGTGACACTTAAGTCAATATATTATTTACCGTAGCCAGAGGCCTGCATTGCACAGACTCACAGAATCACACTGAGCTCTGGCCTACTGTGGTAGTTGCCAACAGAATAACAAAAAACACATATATTTCCTTGAAAAGAAAGAGCAAAAGCACACCCTTGGGCATCTCATAAAATGTTTCTCCAATACGTGCTATGAAGTGGAAATTCTGGCCATTCCAAAAACTAGAGAGAGAGCGAGAAAAAGAAAACGCAATTTCTGTTTCATTTCTGGCTGCAGCCCATTAATGTATTTCTCCCTCTAAGTCAATAGACTTGTAGGATAAAATTGCAAATTTAAAACCATTATCTCTGTAGAAATAACACTTGCTAATTGAATGGGACTTATATATGTGTTTTTGCAAAACTGCAGGCAAGCATTTTATGTTTTCAGTCTCTAAACACAATTAATTTAACTGAAGGCAAATGCTGGTAAAGTATGACATGAAATTACATCATCTCTGTTATTATACTAGTGGGGGTTGTGATAAAACTGTGTAATCTAGTTAGCAAAGTCCCTGTTTGCATGGATGATCAAACTAAGCTTCTTGAGACTGCATTATAATGCAAAAGCTCAGTCAAGTACACAAAATTTAAACGGAACAAAGTGTATGCAAACCATAGGGCATGCAGCAGAATGGCAACATCCACTGTACCTGGTACTGGTTGGCCTTTGCAAGCTCCTGATTGGCTGATTCCACATTAGATGATGTGGTCTGGATGTAATCTTCAATGCTGTCTGAGAAAACAAAGAACAATTTATTTGTAATATTAATTTCATTCCAACTTTATACAACAGTGTGGTCAGGTGCCACCATAATGTTGTCATCACCAATAAAGATCCACTGTGAAACTCACAAATCTTTGAATAACACATACAAACAGTGCATGTTACTGTATATTTCTTGGTAAAATAAACCATACTTGCATTAAGATTATCACCTTTCTGACAGTTTCAACTTAGATACTGCAAAATTCTAACCTTGCAAAAGTAATTCATGGCAGAACTGCTGTATTTGGGTTGCATGAGATTGTACAAATCTACCTAAAAAAAGTCCAGTGAGCCAGCTTTTGTTTGCTAAGAAATAATTCCGGTACATACACTTCTGTTTATGTACACTATCAGCAACTGAAGTACAGTAGTTTGTTGGTAGCATGGTCATTTCCATGGGTGGCCCACTTGGAGCTCAAGTCCCACCCAATCACAGTACCTCAAACACACTGACACACACTGAATTAACTTCAATCCATTTTTACAATTTTAAGATTATGTGACTACTGAAAATGAATAGTCATTTGTTTGAGTCCCAATCATGGCCTAATAACAGTTCTGTTTCTGATGCAGCAGCAACATTTTGTCAAACTGTCAGGACCTCATCCATCATCCTGTCTGTCATCCTCATCCTCAGTGGACACTGGTTGCATTACCCAGCCAACCCAAGCTGGCTGGGCTAACCCCTAATGGTAAAGTAAGTAGCTTAGCTGTAAGGAGGGAGCTTGGAGTAGAACCACTGCTCCTTGGTGAGAAAAAGAAATGAACAAATGTGGTTTGGGCATCAGGATGCCTCTGGGATGCTGACAGTGAGAGGAAACTGCTTTATATCTGCTGAACAGAACAGTAACTGGACAGTTTGCTGTGAAATTCCATTCTCCTTTGGTCACAATTAGCTTTCCTTACTTTGTACTGCATTGTGTTTTACGCTTACGTGGTTGACAATGTTGTTTTATATGTTAATGTAGTTGGATCAGCTCTTTCCCCAGTCTCTGTTATTGTTCCTGTGGAATGAACCTGAATGTAGTAATGTCCACTCAAGATACAATTTGAAGAGAGATTACAAGGTGAAGTATTTCCAATTTATAAATGGCATCCATCCATATTTTCCATGAAATCAATTTTATAAATAAGATAGAACACTGTGTAGTGTAGTGCACTGTTACATTGTAGTTCCCAAATTTCTGAATCTGAGCTGAATGGAAGGACGGATTTTTTTTCTATTGTTATTCTGCACACACAACCTTGACAAACATGACTAGCTCTCTGTGATACCAAGGACTAGTGTTCTAATAACTGTTAAGACAGAGCCTTCTTTAGGTTGTCAATACACAAAGGTTAATGAGATGAGACAGAACGTGTTTAATGAAGAGAATGTTCCAAAATATTTGGTATCGCCACATAATTACCCGCATATATTTACAACTGGCCGATAACAGTGAGAGTGCTATTGATTGTTTTGGTGTTGTTAGAGTGAACAGGCCTGCAACCAGTTCAGAGATGTGGGTAAAGACTTCTCACTGTTTCTGTTTGAATGGACTCTGATAATTACTGCACCATCTGAGCTTGTAGAGAATTAACTTCTGAACCCAGAAAGAGCTAGAAGTTTGTGAATAAATTGTGCTGATTGACTAATTGCACTTTGGTGAGTTAGAGAAGACAGGAGGACACATGTTTCTGAGTATTTCTACCTAGAATGGCAATAGCCAATATGCCCCATATGGCCATTCATATTGACTGCTATATATACACCTGTATGAATTATAGGGGTTGTATCATTTCAGTGTTTGCTAGTTTTTGTTATCGAGAAGGAGAATTACTACAGCCAAAGTTTTAGCTGAGCTTCAGAGACTTGATGAGGCTAAATCTGATGGAGGAGCAGGATTGGACACTGACAGCTCCTGGTCTCTTGAGGACTCTGATGCTCCCTCTGAGAGTGATTCAGAGAGTCCCCTTTGTAAAGAAAAGACCACTGGACACTTCCAGTTCTGCATCTGCTGTTATCTGATCTACTAATATTCCAGGTACAATGGCTAGGAAGTCTAAGTTATTGCTTTTAGGATGGTGTTATAATATAATAGCTACATATTAGGCTACGTTAATCTAATCTAAGCCTGTACTCTAGGCTCATGTGATCTTGTGAGTCTTATCCTATACGGATATTAGCCCTGATACGTTTGATATCATAAAATCAAACTAATTACACTATATTTCTGACGACAGTGCTGAATCCTGAATCATCTGCTGTACCAGCCACAATAGCGCTCAGCCCACGACAGGATTAAACTGTGCCACTAAACTCATCTTCAGCAGGAAGATATGAAATGGCAAAAGTCGGCATTATATGGAAAGGTGAAAATAGCGAAAGGCAACAAAGCCAAAATGTCCAGACCGAAGTTTCAGGTCCCACAGTACATGCGAAGCGCAACATTGAAGATGCGCTCACCCTGTTGTCTGAAATTTGTCCAGAACAGCATTGCTTGCTGCAAGCCTGGTGTTGACATTACTGTTGAGGATCAGCTTTTCCCGACAAAAGCAAGGTGCAGCTTCATCCAGTATATAGCAAGTAAACCAGATAAATTTGGTATAAAATTCTGTCTCACTGCTGATGTTGGTACTAAATGTATGTTGAACGGTCCACCTTATCTGGCCAAAGAAGAGACGCAGAGGCCAGGTCAGCGACTGGGAGACAGTGGTATTGAAAATGGTTGAGCATTACTTGGGGAAGGGCAGAAACATCACCACTGACAACTTTTATACTACCCTCAAACTGGCCAAGGCACTACAGGCCAAGAAAACAAGCCTGGTTGGCACAATAAAAAAAAAAGCAGATGAGAGCTGCCCAAATGCGTAATGGAGCACAGGTCACTGTTCATTACAGAGGTACTGAGATGTGACAATGCGACGCTAACAGTGTATCAGTGCAAGGCGAAGAAAATGAAAATTCTTAGCACTGTCCACACAACTGTGGCCATCACAAGTGGCCAAAAGGCTAAACCTGAGACGTACTACAACAGAACCAAGGTTGTAGTTGACATACTGGATCAGATGGCGAGGAAGTACTCCGTGAAGGCACGTAGATGGCCAGTGTCTTTGTTTTATTATGTCCTTGGCTGCAATAAATGCGTCAATCCTGTTCAAGGAATGCACAAATGAGAAGCTGTCTGAACTTTATAATGAGACTCCCAAATGAACTTGGAAGGTGCAGGAGCAGATGGAGAGGAGAAGGCAGTGCCAAGTGTGGAGAAACTGCAAGAAAAATGAAACAAAGGACACTTGTAGTGTGTGGGAGCTGCACATGGAAGATGGAGAGTACCTGTGTGGACTGATCCACACACATCAGAGACTTTGCCACAGTGCACGGTATTTTGTTCAAGTGAGCCTACTTAAGAAGAAAGAATTCTTTATGATTTTGCATCTCCTAAAACATGATTTTTTTTTCTAATTTCTAAATATATAATGCATTCAATAAATCTGTTGTTTTCTTAGTTTTCCTGTGATGGTCAGAATGACTGTTTTGGCCATTCAAAGTTTTACAAGTTGATATCTATTTGTGAAGTTACTGTATCCTAATATTGAAAGAAAAACAAATTTGTATCTGCATCTATACATTTTGAGATATCTAAAGGTTTTAGTAATTACAGTACTGGTCTGTCCACTTCTTTGATCTTTGCTGAAATATACTGCATCAACTTGTGAATGGACTGCCATGAAACTCACATGAACAGAATTCTACTGCCACTGACTTTTTGTCTAGTGCCATCATTCCAAAATCTCCCCTGTAGATTGTGTTTTGTGCTAACTAACATGTTAGCATGCTGTTGTTGCATCTCCATAATTACCACCACCTGTAGTGGTGGTGTAGTGGGCTATTTTTAAATTACTGGCAGAAAAATATATCATGTCCACTAAGCTTCCTTGACAAACAAAACTGCAGACAAACTAATAAAAAACTAGTTCCATAGAAGAGGTCAAAAATACCAAAGGGAACCTGAACATAACATGATCCAGCAAATTTTTTCAATACTAAAACAGGATTTAAACACACATTTTCATCAAACTTACCAAAAACATTCATGCTCTTAGGAGAATGAACCCTTTAACTCCTTGAGCTTTAGTCTAGGGTCACCTTCAGGCAAGACGTCATAACATAATGTTATTCATATGGAAAACCCTCGTAAAGACCCTATAATATTTCCAGTGCCACCTTCTGGACAAATAACTACACCAAAATGTCAATTTTACACAGATCTGTAATACATTATAATATCCAATAAAAACAAGCCCCCACCATGTCCAATCCCAGAATATTTTAATCACCCTGAAAAACAAAAGGATTGCTCTCTTTTGATGTGTACAAATGAATACATTTTTAACACCTCTTTTGTATAGTGTGCCAGAGTTTGTGTCTGCCTGCTAAACCAACCTTGACGATTGTGTATCTCAACTCACAGGCTTTAATATAGTGTGTCCTCAGCCAGCATGAATAGGCCATAAAAGCACTAATCCTTCCTTCTTGAGCCTATTCATGTTTTTGTAATACCTGCTGCTTTTGCTACAAACGCCTCCACAGCACAATCACATATTATTCATATCCGCCACTACACCAAGAAAAGCTTGTTCAAAAAAGGCCAAAGGCAATTTCAGTGCATCTTTTTTTTAATGGAGAGAGGTCCAGTATTGTATTGCTCTGTAATGATATGATTGGACTTCTGCTGTGGGATAATGTGAACTCAGTAGTCTTCTGCAGGAGGAAATGAACATGGGTTGTTGTCAAGTGTGGCTCATTTTGTTCTTGAAACATTAAGATTTTGTACAAACAAAACATCTGCACAACTAGTGTAAATTCTCAAATACTGGCTGGTGCCACAACTCTACTTGTTTTTCCATCAGTTGTTTTGTTGTTATTTTCCTATGTTAAGCTACCATGAATTTCACTTGACGCACTCCTACCATTTGAGACCATTATTTGAACACCACCTGTTATTTTTCATTTCTAATTTTATTACATACAACATTCAGATCATTTTCACCACATCAGAAAATAGACAAGTTTAGTAAAATCCCTTGTCTTCAAACTACTGTTTAATTTTATATTAAATTCTACTTTTCTAAACAACATGCATAAAAACAAGCACAATAGCTTGTTTGGTGTTTTACTAAGTGTAGTACATTTAATTGTACTTGTCCATCTATATTAAGCACCGGTGGGTACTTTACAGCACAGTGTGAAGTAGCTGGGATGACAGTCATCACCTTTAAATCGGAGGCCATCGTTCTCTACCAGAAATTGGTGGATTGCTCCTGTCATGATCTTTGGGGTCTTGTCCAATGTGAGGATAAAGTGGAACATTGACAGGCAGATTAGAACACCATCAGCATTAATGCTGACATTATACTGGACCATTGTGGAAGACAAGAGGAAGCTGAGTTGCAAAGCAAACATTTTAATTTACCAGTTAGTCTACCATTCAATTATCATCTATGGTCATGGTTGTTGAGTAGTGACCAAAAGATTGGTTGTGAATACAGGTGGCCTGAAATGAGTTTCTTCCGTAGCTTCGCTCAGCCTTAAACATCCTATCTCTAAGCCTCCATATCCTATCATCCGAGGAAGCTTGGATGTGCAAGGAAGAGCAAATAGGCTCATGTTCCAAAGTTAGTACCTCCTCTTTTAATTCTGTGTTTTTTGCGTAAAAACATTTTTAAAATCATCCAGTCATAGTACGTCTTAATATTAGGCAAGTACAACCTTAGATGAACAACAACATATAACTTTTATTAGGGCACCTTGCAGTCGTTGATTCGACCTTGAACTCCTCTCTATACCACAGTATTCTAGAGGCAAATGTGAGACCATGTCTCTGACAGTTAAAGCTTTGTCGAAATTGAGACATGCAATTCGGACAATGATCCGAAGCACACCAGAACCAGACATCCGGAGATAGCACGGAGTAGAGCTGCTGCTGCTGCTTTGGGATGAATCCAGTTGAGGTTGTTCGGGTATCTCATTAGGATGCTTCCTATGCACCTTTTGTTAGAGGTTTTCAGGTCATGTTAACTGATAAGAGGACTCAGGCTAGACCCAGAACATACTGGTGAGATTATATATATGTCATCTGGCCTGAAAATGTCTTGGGATCCTACCAGAAGAGCTGGAAAACTTTGCTGAGGAGAGGGACATCTGGACTAGCTTTTTGAACCTGCTGCCACGGCCAGAAAAAGGATCGGAATGAATATCATTTTTCTCATTTTAATGAAACATGGTCTTATCTCTCAAATCCTTATCTCACAAAAACTTTTGTCAATTTTCCTGCACATTTCATATTGCCCAGTAGTAAGTAATAGATTAAGGAAAACATCTACTCTGGTGTGACATTGTTGCGGTGTTGCTAGAGGCAGAACATAGTATACTTGAAAGTTTCTGAGCAGTACTGCGGCAGCTTGTGATTGTATGTCATTTAGTTTATACTTGTTTTTTTATATTAACTGCCTTTACAAGGAACATAATCATGTTTCAGTTTGCAAGTAATGGCTAACAGAAGCTTTCTACTAGTGTTTCATACTTTCATTCAGCTCCCTAATAAATGATATATAATCACTTTCATTATTTGTTGTCAGGGGCAATAAATAAAGCCATGAATCGGGTTCAGTTAGTGCGAGAACTTCTATTGGATGGATATTTAGATATGAACTAATTATTTACTATTAGGGATTTGCTGTAGTGTCCATGGACACTAAAATTATAAAGTTTGAGTTGAAGGAAAAAATGCTATTTCTTACTATGTGTATCTTTCATTGCTCTAAATGTTAGCCATGCTAATTAAAAAAAGTGCATTGAAGAAGGAAGGGAAAAATAAAACCGCTATTCCATTCTTGTAGAACTGGGGTAAGCCAGTCTGACTCTAAAGGGTATTTAAAGGGCATCTACATTAGCTTGATTGAAGGCAGCAGACAAAAGGACACTCTACAACAAAAAGGCAGCAATTACCACAAGTTATTGCTCTCAATTCCTTCTAGAACCTCATCAGCCACCCACCCACACCCACACACACACGCACACACTTGCACATGGGCTTCAGACCTAACAGTTAGTGCACCAAAAAGCTGGAATGTGCATGAAGCGTTTAGCTCTTTGCTTTTGTATCCTTGTTTTATTTTTTGTGCCCTAACCTGTAATAGTCATTGACAAATATGTTTTCTTTACAGGACAGCTGAATAAACTTTATCATTTCATATTGACAAAAGCATGGAATAAATAAAACCTCATTAGTCGCATAACACTGTACTAGTCTTGTGCTCAGCATGGTTGATGTCTAGATTTTGTATTAACAAAGTAATTGGTAGTCACTGCGTGTTAACACAGTTGCTTTGCTAAACTGAACTTCTTTGACCAGGCATATTATTATAAGGTTTGCTCAATGTGTGGATTGTATTGACCTGCTGAAGTGTTGTAAATATACTAAAGTTACCAATTTCTAGAATAGTTTAGAATTTGTCATTTTTACAAAGTGGAGCAGGGTGCCAGTTTAGTGGTGCAATCCAAAAATGACACCTTTACATCATTTACATCTAAATGAAACTCAATATTGCATAAAAATACGCTTCAGTGAATCCTTGGAAATATGTGACATTATCATGCAATATGAAAATAAGTTAATTATCTATGTTTAAAATTCACAGTAGACGCTCTGGGATCTGACAGGGTGCTATTAGAGTTCCAGCTAAATTAAGGGTGTGTAGTTTTAAATTTAAAGCATACATCTGGTGATATTGTAGTCAAGCAATAGCCTACCATGAAAAACCAAAACCAGAGATGATTACACATAATTATGTCGAAGTATCAAAGTCTTCTTTGTCTTATTCCTCAGTGCCATACAGCTCAATTGTTGTCCTATTCTTAACACATTAATTGTCTGCAGTTGCACTAATTCACTTGTTCCTTTATAAACATTAATTTTTACTGGCAGTATAGCAGCAGTAAAAGCCATTAGAAGTAGTAGCATGACAAAAAAAGACAAAAAATCTTATTTTGCTTTGCACTTGCTAGCTATTCCAGAGCTTTCTGCTGCATGAAATTGAGTGTTTACTTGCGTGTCGAGTCAATTTTTACGCGCATAAAGTGCTCTACAGAAAGCACCAAGTAACAACAAGTATTTCTACAGAAAATACAAAAAGAGAAATGTATAAAGTAAATATGGTGGCCCCTAGAGACAAAGCACATACAAACATGAAAGCAAAAACAAAAAGGAAATGCGCTACAAATCATAGAAGGCATACAAAATGTAATGCATGGCAAATAATAAAACATATACAAAAAGGAAATGCCTGCAAATCCTACAATGCAGCAAATAGAAAAGCACGTACAAAAAGAAAATGCTGCAATCCTAAACCGGAAGTGCTCCAGAACGCTAGGGCTGCTGGCAGCTGGATGAGCTCAATTTGCAAATCAAACCGTTTACATTAGCAATTGTTAGCAAGCTAACTAGCTTGGTAGCTAGCAAGATAACTAGCTAGAATCCTGGAATCACTTTAAAAACATATAATTTCAATAAAACCATAGAATTAATTGGTAACGGACACCTACTAGCTAGCTACCCAGCTGGCTATCTGGCCTTATAAGCAAATTTAAACTAGATTTTCTGTAAATAAAGCTAGCGTAAGTAAACACAGCTGAAACACAAGATCTAGCATCCAAATGCTTGTACTCATAGAGCCGGGGTTACAACATGTAGCCAACATTGTACATGTTGTACTTTTTTCTTTTTACCACATTTTCATCATCAAACAGATAAATGCATCATCTTACATATCAACACTCACACTGTCTGAATTTTAAACAGTAGTTTTCACTTATTAGGCTCTTCTCTGGACTATTTGTAAGCAAAACGTTTCTAATGTGTGAGTGAACAGACATGAGGCCGTTATAGACACAAACGCAAGTCTTGTAAATGATTCCAGTGTAGACACGGTGTAAATGTTGCACAGGCAGCCTAGTTTATTTTGAAAAAATATTAACAAGCAACAAATAACTATTAATCTGCCATTGCAAGTAATCATCCCCACTGTACAGTATGCAGTTTTTAAGTTTTTATATAACAAAATAACAATAACAGGCTAATTTTTAGTTTTCATAGGATTTATCAGCAACAGAAACATATAGAATAACACTAAGCTTATCCTCAAGGATTCCAGTTCATTTATATTTAGCTAAGTAAGCCAAAAATCTAAATGCACTGTAGATGAACTGACTCTCCTGCAGCCACAGCTGAAAGCGTTTTTCAGCAGACACCACAGCTAAACACAGTAACCTCAATTTTAAAAGTCATCTGCCTCATCACACCTTTCACCTCTTCATAGAATTGATGTACAACCCAATCACAACAATATTCTACAGGCATGTCTCTTTGTCTTTGTGCTTGTTTGACATTATTTAGTAACAGGCAGTTCTAAGGTGAATGTAATGATGGAGCCAGACATAGCTGATGGCAGATTTGTGACCCAGCAGCAAAGCCTCTATATCTGCCCTATATCTGTGTGTACTAAGTTTCATTCTTTTGGCCAAGTCTAAATCACTGCAGGGTGCAGAGAGCCGTTTACAGATATCAGGGTGTCTAAATGGATTTTCTCCAACAGTCCACTGTTTGTATAAACCCACAGCATTTTCATCCTCATCAGAGAATCTGTCAGTGAAGCAGTGAGGTGGAGGTAAAAAAGTTTGTTTTGCCCAGCAGAATTTTTGAGCGTGCGTTATTAATCAAGCGCATCAAATTAAAACATGACCACAAAGGTTATCTTTGCTAATTGAGTCAGGGACAACAATGTAAACAATATTCAACACAGACACACACACACATAATAACTATACACACAAAATCTTACCTATGGCGTCTCCTTGTTCGTGGACCATACTGGCCAGGTCCTTCATGATTTGACTGACATCCAGCATGTCTCTCTAAGGAGGAACACATACATGCCAATGTTATGTTACTAGTCAACTCAGTGTCTCAGACATCAGTCACTGGCAGAAGACAGACTAACACAGACAAACACATTAAAGGCACAGGAAACACAAAATCAGCACAGAAATAGAAAAAAGTGTTTCTGTATGGTTGTTGCATTTGATGTATTGATGACAGCTTTGCAGGCTAAATACTGTAGCTACTTAAGGCGTGTTAAGCAAGAACACAAAGCAAAATTGTGATGCTGCCGAACAGCACACAAAGTCCGTGGAGGTGCAAGTGTGCAGAACTATTGTGGAGGTGGACAACAAACATGGGTGACAACCAGAGTTTGCACTGTTTTGCACTCACGCGCAATAGCAGAAGGAAATGGAATGAGTGTTCAGATGAGCTTTCTGGAACAAACTTCACTTTACAATGTCTGAACACTAGAATTTGAACCAATGACTAATGTGACTACTACAGAAATCTGTATACATGAATGAATGTTCTTTACAAAAATACTGAAAGGACTTGGTGCACCTTTGCAACACATATTTCTTGAAATCTTCCTTAGACAAGATCATTTTACTTTTGAATAGGCAGTATGTATATTGAACAGAATGTGAAGAACCAAATGTGTGCAACTCAGGATTTCTTGGTTGGTTTCATTGAAGAGTCATATATAAATTTCTATTAAACAAAAAGAAAACAAGGAAACATGAAAAAGAACATTGATTTTTTTTCTGGAAAATTACTCAAGCGACTGATCAAACAATTGCTGCTGATATGATTTTATGTTTGATTCATTCACCAGCATTGTGTTGTTTCAGATATTATCTATCCAAGATGAACCTCTTTGCCAGTGTTTGGATAAATTTGTTTAAAAATTTGTTCTTTTAGTAAAAAATAAATCACCCCAAAGTGCATCTTGTTATCTCTAGACGTCATTTACAGTATCACCTTGAGATGCAGTCCAGTGTATAATATGTGAAACTGTACATTATAAATCAAGGTGCCTGTTCTTTAATTGACAAATTAAGTGGCTTTGTGTCAAATACTAAATGCTGTGTGCTCTGCTTGACTAAAAGTAAAAAAAAAGCAAAGTTTTTGTTCAATTATTTCTGACATGCTACAGAGTAAACTAGTGCAGATATGGTTGACTGGAGCTAATTCTCCACAGTCCTCTAGCTTTGAGTCTGCACTCAATGTTTCAGCTCAAAGCAATATGAAAGCTTATAAAACCTCTGTCTATCTCCTGCTCACAGGTCCCCCCTTTTCCTCCATTATGGCTCTGTGCAATCACAGCTGCGTTTGTGTAGCCTAACCCACTGGGCCATCCATCACAGGTGGCAGAGATTGCTGTGGAAACTGGCAGCAGTCCTGCCACTTGGCAAAAAGCATTAGAATGGAGCCAAAATGGCCCCTGGCAAACCTTGTGATGTTAAAGACTTTTTTGCATTTATCTTCGGGCAACCCTGTCTATCATGCTGTAATAGAATAACAAATTTATTTTACCTGGCAAAGCACTGGGCAATCAGGACTCATTTCATCATAATGACAGAACAGTGTGTAACCAATTTAGCAAACAGTGTGTGGAAGTGAATAGGCAGAGAGAGAGAGAGCCAGTCACACAGGGAGGAGAATGAGATGTGATGGGTTGGGACCCCTGCCTGAGGGCTGAGTGGGTGGCCAGGCTTTGGGCCAACACTGTGCCCTTTTCCATATTTCATGGGCTTTAAATTCTGCTCATGGCCAATCTACCACTGGATACTGGCACTGAGCTGGAAACCAGGAGCCGAGATTTTTCTATTATGGTTTCAACAACAGGTTTACTACAGGATACTTTGTTGTCACCCAGGGCAAGTATATCAACACTGCCTGAAGATAGTTTTATTTCTTCAGCTTCATCTCTTGTGTGGACCTGCTTATGTGCAGGGAAAGTCGGCAAAGTCTATAGTTGCCAGTTCAGTCTGTTGGGTGCTTCACATGTGGCGTGTCCTAAATCTACACTACAAAATAATTATAAGCTGGTTTTAGTAAGTAGTTAGTGACAACAGTGGCAAAACGTAACCATAAAGGCCTTATAGATGGAGTGTCCCTCTCATATCACTTTTCCCATCTGCACAGGACTTTCTTCTGAAGCTCTGTTAGAGTGACCATCAGGTTCTTGTCACGTCCCTAACTCTAAGAGTCCTGGTAGTTCCAGACTTATTCAATTTATATTCATTCTTTAAAAATGGTTTTATACCAATGCCCTGGTCCGTGCATCACCACAAAAAGGTATTTTGGAGGTCTACAGTGGAGTTCCTTGGACCTTGTGGCTAGGTTTATTCAATGGACTCTCAAGAAAGATTAAAGCAAATCCACTTGGCACATCTTCACAGTGAACAGTCTGACTACAGTACATTTGTAAATCTCTAAAAACACAGTAACTCTAACATAAAATCTAACAAATAAAATCAATTTAGCTACTGTATAAAAGATAAATACTGTCTGATTTGACATGCAACAAACTGCAACTAGTAGTAGCTTATTTAGTTTTTTTCTGGTGTGACTACAGGTTTAGCACTAGATCTAACTACTTTGGTATACTAAATGAACACCCCCAAGTCAAAATAAATAACATTAAAGCAAAACATAATTTGGAGTTCCACAACAAGTTTGAATACTTGTGTACATTACAGATTAAAATTTCTGATTAGCAATAAATGTTTTTTTTCCTTTGTCGGTATAAGTGTACGGAGCGTAGATTGATAGGGAAAAATGCAATTTTCCAAATGACGTGTGCAAAAAGTGCAGTGACTATTGGGAAAACTGGGACTTCTCCAATGGGCCATTATAAAATTAGGGCCAATGACTCAATGTGACAACATAAATAAAACACCACAGATACAGTAAAAGCAAAGACATAGAGAGATATCACAGTGATCAGCCCTGTCAAGACGGCTGTGATTCTGTCATGTCCCTTATGTCCATCTTCTTCTATGCTCGGTTCAGTCCTGAGGATCTACCCACTTGCTTACTGCTTATGGTATGATATCATTGTCATTATTTAAACACTAAGTTTACACTGCACTATGTGATAACAAAGTTTAAAAAAAACGGTGGTGACTTTGGGAATTACTGTATGAGAACATTAGTCTGCAGTGCAACTTGACATCAAATGTTATGTGTAAAGCATTAAACCAGGTGTCACACAATGCAACATTATAACAAGATAATTACTCTGTGACAGCTACAAACAACATTTCATGCTTAAACTCATATTTATCGGACAAAAAAAAGATTTTCAGTGTTTACCTGACCAACTTAACTGTGTTCTGTAAATATATGCTAATTTAGAGTTTGATGTCTGCAAAAGAGAGAGAGAAAAAAAGGCGGGCGTTGGCTCGGGCAGGTGCAGTAACTGAGAAACGGGGCTTGTTGACCGATACTGGCTGGAAAAATACAAACTATCGCGTTTCACTTTATTGTGGAGAGAATCATGATGTGAACAAAGCCGGGAACAAAGCCCAAATAAGTAACTACACTTTAGAAAACGAGCTCAAAAACCTGACTTTCTTATTTTTTATTTTTTGAGGGCTTGAAGCTGCGCCCCTTCCAGCAAGTGGCGCCCTTGTTCGCCTATGCCAAGAGCTGGCACTGGTGCAGAGTGACAACAGTTTTCTTGAGCCATATATTCCACATGATGGTTTCTCATGCATTGTTGCCTGAGGGCTCAAAGATCACACACACTCCCACTGGTTTCCTACCTTGGCCTTTATGCACTGAGATTTCCCAGGAGTCCCTGAATCTTTTCACAATATAATGTACTGTAGGTTCCCAAAATTCTTTACAGTCTTGCACTGAGAAATATTCTTTTAGATATGAGTGACAATTCTCCCACTTTAAATGTGCTTATATTTACAAAATACAATTAAGTTGGTCAGTGAAGACATTCTTTGTACTTTAGTCAGATAACAGTTCAAGTGACACATCACCAACAAATCACCGATTTTAGTCCCACCTTTTCTGGAAATGGCACATTGTATTTCATTCAGATTTTACTGAAACTAAATTCCAAACGATGGCCAAGATGATGTAATGGTGATCTGATGGTCTTTATGTAAAGATCAGTAAGACTGTGTTTATGTTACAAAGTTATTCACCATGTTTGCATGTAGATGACTGGCCGATGATGACATCATGCTGGGCTTAGAGGAAAAAGCTGCACTACGTCTGTGTCACTTTGCTGTGGTGCATGTTCCTGCTTTTCCCAAGACTGGGAAAGGCTGCAAAAGTTGTACATTTTCATGAAGGGCAAAGGTTAAATGTTCATTCCTAACACCCTATGTTTTTCATCAGTCAAGGAAAATTTGTCAGGAATCTTGAGTAGCCTCAGAGGGCCATGTTCTACCACTGACACTGACCTCACCTCCCTCTGTAAATGCAAAAAAAAAAAACTGCCTCTAGAGGGATCAATAAAGTGTCACAAAACTTTTGTTGCATTCCACGAATTCTGAAGATGGCTGCCATTAAGCTGGATGCATCCCCAGCGATGACGCTCACCTCTGCAGGCCCTCTGACACCTCCTGTCAATCATGCCACTGTTGTTATTGTGTGTGACTTATGAAAAGAACATTCTGGAACAAATTAAAGGCTCAGAAGGTCTCTATATTTTCATGAGACTAAAATGTCAGACAGCGATTCAGACATCTGTTCAATCTGACACTTGGGCCACTGTGGAGAGTGCAGCAAAACAGACAGCAAAAACACAATTAAACCTGGGGAAGGGATAAAAAAAAAAAAGATAAATCACAAAAACAAGCCTGCCGGCAGCATCTGATTGACACCTCAGTCACTAGCTCTGCATGGCTTGCATTCCTCCAGTCATAAGAATCCTTCTGATACTGGCTGATAAGAACACTTGTGGGAGAGATTGCAGCTCGAACCTAAGCTTTGCAACCAGCAGATCGTCAGTAAAATTTGCAAGGCACAGTTTGATACATTTCAAATGCACAATAAAGATGGTTTACAATCCGGCATCTGACAGAGAGCAGCAGGGATTAGAGACAGTGCCACATAAAGCACACTTTATAGATGCAAGCAGCACACATGCTAAGATGTCATACAGTCTTCCACTGCCGAGCATGGAGGTTTCCTCTTGCACCTGCAGAGGGAAGTGTGGCACAGCAAAGCGCTCCTATCAGCCTCTTTAAGGTGAACCGGCACCAGTAATAAGAGCTGATTAAGTATGCAAGTCAGCTACAAGGGGGGAAGGCGCTGATAGACAGTACGACCCTGAAGAGGCGTCGGAGAGATTTAAGGCGTTTTCACACCTCGTTCACTTTGGAGAAGTTACTTGGATCTCTGAAAATGCTCTTCCCCCACTTACTTTGCTCCTTATGGCCAAATGAGTGCACAGCAATCAGAGCGAGACCACACTGAGAGAGAAGCCTCTCTGTACTCTCCCCAAACCAAGCTGACGCCTCCTCTGGACTCTGAATGTCATCTGATTATGATCGAACTACAGCAAATCTCTTCATGTGATTCCACTCATTCACATGAAACAACAATAAGAGTTGTGTGACAAATCTCAACTTTATAACAGGATTTCTCAGCCATCGCTGGGCTGTAATCTTGTTTTTAGCCCCTGTAAATTCTAGCAACACCAGCAGTTAGGGAGCTTTTTATCCATTTCCTGAAGTGTGAATTATAACACACTGAAATGTTTTATGTGTTATGATTTGATTTGAACATTGCAGCTGTCGAGGGTGATGAGCATTTAACAGTTTGCATGAGTCAGTTGTGGTAATGCCAGTTATCATGTAAATTGAAGTATGGCCGTTTTAGTTATGGGGAGTGCTAGTGAGTGAACACAGATGTGTTTTCTGTGAATTAGTTGTGAAGGAACTTTGACAACAGCAAATAATACTCATGATGCTGTTCTTTACATTACCCTACACTCTCCAAGTTGAGCAGCTTATAGGCAGCAGGGCAACAAGACTTTATCTGACTCTGCTAATATAGTATAGTATAATAGTATGTGATGATGAACTCTGAAGTTGTTTGTTTTAGAGGTCTGTGTTTCCATGTTATGACACTATGGCTTTGATGTTTTTAGCTTAAATTAAATTTAAAAAAGGTAACAGATGGTGTTGAAATTACATTGCACAATAAGAATTTCTGTATAATTTTAATTAACATCAATGAATTTAATATATTTTCTACTCAAATTTTCTAGTTTTGTTGACAAAACTTTTCGATGAGTTGTTCTGACTTGCAGTCTAAACTTGAAATGATTAGTTGAATGAATTCACTTTTGAGAGTTCACTCAACTCATTGAATTTTTTAAAAGAAACTAGCATTAAGATTCCCAGCATGCATTGTTTGAGAGTTGAAACTCTTCACACATTCTTTTCTGTAGTTTGAAGAAACCTACTGGAATTCTTTAATACATATTAAATTAAGACATATTTTTTCTTTTCATAATGAAAACAAAGCTAAGCATTAAAGGCCGCCCCTTTCACTTATATTTTTAAGTTAAAACTTTAGTTTAGTTATATTTTACACGTTTGTGTCATACCATATTATTACTACTCTTCCATCCAGAACATTTCTACTAATAGATAATTACAGAAAATAAAATGAAATGTTGCAAAGGTATGTGCAATGTTATAAACAGAATATTACAGTACCTTTTAACTTCTGTAATAGTGCTACAAGCCAACTAGTATAAAGTGATACTATAATCTCTGTGAGGGATTTTGCAGACACAAAGTTTAAGAATGGTTGCGTATGTTCCTTGCAAATAACAGAGTGGAGTGGAATGTGCTGTGTTGTGTGTTACAGGCTAAGCTGTTGTGCATCTCAGGTGCAGTCTAGTTTTGGGAACACATCAACTGACTCTGTCATGTCAATTGTGATTTGGCAACATTTAGTGACGTATCCACTCTCCACAGGCACATTAGTCATCATTCGCTGTCATCGCCTGTCACTTCAGGTCCCCTCTGTTCATGCTGCATACTGGAAAATCCATAGCCCGCGAGCGGAGAAAGAATTTCTCTACTATGTGCTGAACAGCTCAGTGCAAATTTGTGCTTACAGTCAACTATGAATATAGATCAGTCTCCAGACCTAGATGAGCTCCAGGTGAAAAATATAAAGTAAAAAAATTCCAGACATCTTATCTGTGTTAATCACACAGTTGGGCTACAACTAAGAAGCATGTTTCAGCTTCACTAATTTAGAAGCTACAGATACATATAAGCACAACACTTGAATTCAGATGGTTACAGACAAGAAAACCTCTCAGCATCTCAGGATGGGGATGAGCTGTGTGAAAAGGAAAAAAAAAATCACTGTCTCCTTACCAATAGGAGTGAGCACCTCATCATCACCTCCACCCCCACCACACCCAAGATGTAGCTTGGAATTTCTTGGTATTGCCTTCTGTCTCTATTATGAAACCCCTCCAGTATATTACATATAAAGGTTACTTCACCTCACCTGCACATTGAGCATTTCTTCTATTTTCTTCTGTGATACTTAAGTGCATCACTAACAAGACGTAGACCTCAAACATCCAAACCTGACTTGTTGTTTCCTTCTCTACTGGATGCACAGGATAGTTGCTCAGCATACTGAGGCACAACACAACATTAACTTACTATCACCTTTTAAGGCAACATGGTTAACTTGTTGGCAGGGGGGCGGTCTCTCTTCAGTCACCTTTTCAGCAGGTGAAATGCATGTATGTATGCATGCATTTAACTACGTTAAAGTGTGTTTCAATTGACCAGGCTAAAAGCTACCAGTTCTTCCTCGTGATGCTCTGCGGATGTCATTGGTTTTCTTCACAACTCTCACAGTGCTTCTGTCAGCAGCTGTTTTGTTTTCCTTGGTTGACCCATTCTCTGTATGTTGCTCAGTACACCAGCGGTTTCTTTCTTTTTCAAGACATTCCAAATTGTTGTTTTGGCTACTCTTAATGTTTATGCAATGCATTTAAGTGATTTTCCCTCTGAGATTCACAGTGCCTTGCTTTTCTCCCCAACCCTGTCTGCTGAAAATTATATACTATGCAACTAAACTATTATGTTTTTGTAGCGAATGTAACAATTATGTTGTGATGAAGTATTTTTTGAATGAATTAAACTCTACATTAATTAAGGGGAAGAAAGCTGCAAGGAGGTGGTTGGGGTGTTGGAGGGTGTATAGTGTGCAGGACCCGAGCACAGGCAGACCCGACCCGAATATAATTAAACCTGACCCAAAATGCAGACGACCTGGATAGAGCCGAACCAGAGTCGGCGTCTCACCTGACAGCCCCGGTAACTAGAAACACCCATGAGTCACATGTTCCATGCTGTTTAATATATCTAGATGTATGTGTGTATGAATGCCAGAAAATAAAAGCTAGAATTCAGAACGTTCAGATCTCATATTCACCTTTTTACATTGTACAGCAAACACAAATCAATTGGCTTTTCTATTCCACTACTTTCTGAAGGGACTATACGTGTGTCTGATTAAGTTTACGTTTTGTTCCATCTCACATTCTTATTAGAGTTTATTTAGAAAAGCATCAGAGAATTAGTTTAGCCTAGCAGCAGGAAGCCAGTCTAATCAACACACCATGGGGAATGTTTGGCTGGTGTCTGTTTATTTGTTGATGGGTGTTTAAGCACAATTATCGTGATTAAAATATTAACTATATTGCATAATAATTAAAAGGATATGAAACATTAGTATGTAAATACACGCTGCTTATCACTTCAACTTCATTCATATCAGATTTCATGGATAGGGTTAAAGGGATTTAAAAAATTGTAGACACAAGACCAATGACAGCCCAGTGAGCATGATGGTCTAATCAACTATTGGAAGTATCCATGTTGAAGTTTGCATACATAAATTATACCAATAATAACTTGTAATCTTGGTACAGATTATGAGAAACATGGTTATGTAAAGATATGGATGATCAAAGCGGCTTGGACAAAGGACAAATAAGTTTATCTGCTGTTCTCACTGAGGCTCAGTCATCACCCCCCTTCCTCAAACCCCGCTCTCACTCTCTTTGATAAGTGTGCTTAATGCTGATATGAAATTCTCCCACCCGAGCCCAAAGGCAATGGGCAACAGGACACAATGTCACTGCCACAGCAGAAAAACCGTTAAGCAGATTTACTTGCACGCTTACTGGTGAGAAAAGGGGTGAGGGAAAAAAAATGATGACATTTTTTTCCCCACACCGAGAGCATGGGAGACATCTCTTTTTTGCCCTTACTGAATAAACGGTTTATAAATGTAAAATCATGTTTCCTCTCTGGCTGTAACCCAAGGACCTAACACCCCTGAATACGATAACACGATGCCAGCAGCAGGGCCTGAAGGGCAGCGAGGGGCTGAAAATATTAGAGACAGAGGTTACGGTCAACTGTGCCTCAACCTGCTTCTTCTTCTGTGGTTTGACAGTAACAAACATAGAGGCAACAAATGACATTTACACCTGTGACTATTAGTGAGTAGTTTTGTGTACTTTTATTTTTTGCCTGCCTAATAATGGACTTAATAGTCTGTCCATCTGGAATTATTGATATATGGATATGTGGACATTGGGATGAATTATAATAACTTTGGTGGTACTTTAACTTTCTCTCTACCACTACCCTCAGGTCAGAATGTGTTTAATAACTTGTCAGTTGTGGTGTATTCAGCAGTGGCGTGCAGAAAAGAAAAACATCACTCCTTTAATTTCATTATTCACTTTTTCTATTATGATTTAATTAAATTTTAATGAACTCTCAGTACTCCCAGTTTTGCATGAAATAAAGGTAATTTTTTGTGAATTAAAACTGTGAGATATAATTTATTTAAACAGGTTTTACACCAGTACATTTGTCTTTTCTTCAATTAAACATAAGTGAGTGCCTCAGCTTATTAGCAGGATATGTTAATACTGTCTAGATGATTGCAACTATAACAATTTCACTGTACATTTGAAATACTGAAATTTACCTGCTTTGCTGATTATTCTCTTGTCTGTTTTACTTTTGCACTAATGACAAACTGTAAAAGAAAATTTACCATGTGAATAACTCATTAGGAGGGAGCCTGTGTTAGTAAGCCTTAGTGGGTAATCAAGTTTGAGAACATCAGCATTTGGATTTCACAGAAGGCTGATATTCTCATTATCTTGAGGGAGGCAGTCAGCAGTACGTGATCTGCCATCATACTATTAGCTTCAGTGTGTAAATAGAGGAAAATCAATATACTTTTGATTGTCGGGGTTAATAACAAATACTTTTAAACCACTTTCTCTGAGATCTATTCTGCTGAGAGTGTAAAAGTCTACTGTTTGTCTACCAGAATGACTTATCTTGCGGTGTTTCCCACTATGCCTGTCTTCACTGAAGGGTAAACTCTATGGATAGATTTCCCAAAGGATACATTGGTAGGACAGACACGCTTTGCTGTGGCCTTTTTTCCCCCTCTTTCTATTGGACCAGGTGTTGTATTCAGATTCCCCTTGAAAGCTGTCCTCTGTTATGCCCTCAGCTTATTTTTTCATGAATCCATTTTTGATGAAATGATATCCTGTGCCAAAACATATAAGGTGCATCTGGGAGGTGACTTAGGGGGGCATTGGGTTGGAATGTGCTGCAGAGGCTGGATACTAAAATTCAGATTTCTCTTGCCAAAATATGTGGAATAATATGACAATATGATGATACCCAAGGACGAAATGTCCAACAATTCAATTACCTGTCACTTTGAGAAGGGGGAGCTAAACGATGTCCATGGGTCCTGTCTTTTACCACAGTTAAAACAAATTCAGCCTAACACAATGTCAGCCATAGTTCTCCAAAAGGATAGATTTGTTCATCTTGAATTAAATTGTCTTGAATAACAGTGGACTCTTATGTTGAACTTAAGGCAACAATGGTACCCAAAGAATCATGGCAGTGATCATTTGTGAAGATCCCAAAGGGAGCAGCTGGACTTGATTGGATTCTTCAGTTCTTTTATATATGTGTGTATATACAGTATACATAGGGATATATATATATAAATTTTAATTGCTGCCCATATATATATATTAGTGCTGGGCATCAATTAAAATTTTTAATCGCAATTAATCGCATGATTTTTCTGCGATTAATTGCAATTAATCATACTGTTACAGGCAAAATTTAATAATGAATTCAAAAGTAGTTTTTTTTACTTTTATTTTAAAGTACTGCTATATGAACTATGAAATTGCAATAATATTTAGTCTGCAAACACTTTTAACAAATAAGATGTTTTTTAACAGCAGTATTCCCGTAACACAGTAGCAGTTAAATGTTTCTTGTAAATCTGAACTTAAACATTAATGTAATCAAATCACCATCATGTTTACCACTGACATTTATCTAGTTTATTATAGAAAAACTAGTTGTTCTCAGAGTCCAGAACCACCTGTGTGTAAAGTATTCATTATTAAATTGTTCTTTTATTAAACTAACTAAACAGCCTCATGTTATTTAGCTTATGTCATGTCTTATGCCTCGTTTACTGTTCTCCTCTGATCTCTGTGTCGCGCACACACACACACACACAGAAAGCGCACGTCGCAAAAAATGTCACATCAACCACCTGAAGAGTGTTTTTAAACAGTTGTTAATTTGACTTGTGTAATTAAAAGAAACACATGAACGTCATGATTCCTTTAGGTGTTTGTGTCGGTGTCCATTGTTTGTGTGATTTGCATCAACGGTGTGTATTATATTTAAGTGATATGTCAGACTCCAAGTTCTCTGGTGAAGGAAAATTCAACTTTGCAGTGGTTTTAAATAACTGTGGTTCTATCAACTCCGCCGTGTAGAAGAGATTTAAAATGAAAATGTCTGTGTAGTCAGACCTAGTGAGAAACTGACTTTTATCATCATCATCATAATAAAACTGCGTTAACACGCACTAAAATAATTGTCGGCGTTAATTATTTAATGCGATAATAACACGTTAACGTGCCCATCCCTAATATATATATATATATATATATGTATATATGTGTATGTATGTGTGTGTGTGTGTCTTGGCATCCCCATCCAGGCAGTTTAACAGCCATTCATGAGGGCTGAAAGTTCTTTAACAATCATCTTATGACCATATGATTGTAATCATACTGGCTAACTCGGTTTTTCATGAACCTAGACTAGATCCCAGGTCTTAGTGAAGAGACTTGAATAACATGACGGTGGCATAGGCATGACTCGGTAAAGGTTTTATAAACTGAGAGAGAACATTACTTACAGTTAGTGCACCAAGACTTGCTACCTCAGGTGCAAGCAGACCAGAGAGAACCAGAGTTCCCACATAGAGTACATCCAGTGAAGAGAACATGAACTTCAGAATCACACTGCCCCTTTCCAGTGAGAGAGAGACTGATAACAATGCCAGACACTAGGCAACAATAGACTCGTTCGAGATGAGCAAGTTCTGCGCAGAGCATGGCGGTTAGTTTTCTGTCCGACTTGATGCAGACTTGCTCTGACGTCATGCCTACGTAGGCAACGATAACCTCGTGAGATCAAGGCGGCTGCAGATTTTGGAGCAAGGATCTGCAGCTGCTCTCCACCGACTGCAAAACTTCAGGGCATGATGGGAAACGCCTGGCTCTCACCTGATCTAAGATCTGATTGGGTCAGGTGTCGGATCTACAACAGGACATTTAGGAAAAACGTTTCCTCTTTTATTTACTTTGAAATATTTTTATTCATTAGTCTGAGTTTTCACTGTGAAGATCGATTCTTTTACTGAATAAATGCTCTGACTTATTAGAAAAGCCGATTGTAGATTTAAACTAGACTGTTAAGAGACAGATTACTTTTAGATTACTAAAATAACATCTGCACAGATGTTTCAGCCCTGACAGCCTAAATATGCGACAGATTAATAATCAAATGTATGCCTTGTATTTGTATTGACTGATTACTGTTTTGCATTTATAGTTGAATCAGCAAACTGACATGATAACAGCTCTTCATTACAATTTTAACTCGTTTTATGTAAAATAAATGAGTCATATGGAGGTTAAACCAAAAATTCACCATCTCCTGTGGACCATTTTTACCGCAAACATTTATTTAATCTACATCCGACCTCACAGGATGTGAGGATTTGCGACATCCAGTACAAACGGCAGCTTGAATGCTGCTAGAAAAGTTAAAAACTGTCCAACTTCATAATGTACTTTCAGCCACTCCCCCTGCTGCGGCTGCCTGCTCTTGTCTCTTTTCCAGGCAAGGCGCAGTTTATCTCTAATGAGCCTAATTTTTAGGTACTTGTACTTTACTAGAGTTTTTCCATTTTATGTTACTTTTACTTTTACTCCACTACAAATCAGAAGAAAATGTTATACTTTTACTCCACTACATTCATTTTAACATCATTAGTTACTAGTTACTTTAGGCAGATTTAGATTCTTATAAACATGATGGTGTATCATTTATGGATTAACCTCCTGTCACTATATAAGTATAAGGTGGTTAAAATGAGCTCCACCTTTATTAACTGCTGTTTTTGTTTCACAGTCTGTAGGTAATAATGCATTTTAGTCATAATTTTCACCTTTGGGAATTTGTCAAACAAGTCAGGACTGAAATTCTACATTTATGTCATCAACAGCATGAGACGTAGACTTCAGACTTTGACTATTAATCCCACACCGGGTAAATTTATGTGTATTTTAGCATGTCTGACTGCCATCGGTATGTAGGACCTGTGGAAGTGCTCTGTCCTACACAGCGGCTGTAACAGTCTACTGCTGAAAGAACTGCTCAGGGCCTACACACTCTCATGCAGGGGGTGAGAGGTGCTGTCCATAATGTACATTAGCTTGGCTAACATCCTCCTCTCACCCACCTTCTCTATAGAGTCCAGGAGACTGGCTAGGACAGAGGTGGCCCTCTTCACCAGCCGTTTCCGGTCCCTCTCCAAGCTGCGTAAAAAATTGTAAAAAGTCCTTAGTAAAGTTCTACACACCCCAAAAGGCCTCAGGCTGCTCAGCAGATGGAGCTAACGTTGGCCCTTCTTGTATAGAGCTTGGGTGTTATCCGACCAGTCCAGTTTACTGTTGAGGTGAACACCCAGGAATTTGTACTTGTCCAACACCTAGATGTCCAAGCCCTGGATGTTCATGGTGTGATAGGTGTTGGTTTGGTGTCATAGAAAATCAACCACCATTACCTTCGTCTTATTGGTGTTGATGTGCAGGTGGTTGAGTTCACACCAGATGATAAAGTCTGTGATGACCTTTCTGTACTTCAGATCGTTCCCCTCGGACACACATCCAACAATGGCTGCATTGCCTGAGAACTTCTGGATATGACAGTTAGTGGTGTTGCATCTGAAGTACGATGTGTAGAGGGTAAAGAGGAAGGGAGAGAGCACCATCCCCTGAGGGGCCCCTGTACTGCATACCCACACCTCAGACACACAGTCCCGAAGCCTCATGTTCTGTGGTCTGTTGGTGAGGTAGTCAATTGTCCATGCAGTAAGCTGATGGTTGACTCATGCTCCTTCCAGCTTCCCCCTCAATATTGCCAATTGAATTGTATTGAATTGTATTGAAAGCACTGGGGAAGTTGAAAAAAACATTAAACACTGTTTAAATCAAACTGTTTTCTTAGTGCAGTACTTTAACTTTTGTACTTTAAGTAACATTTAGAGGTTGTACTTTATTACTTTTACTTGACTAGAAAATGTAATTGGTACTATTTGTAATTATACTATTTTTCTGCATAAAAAATTGCTTTTACTTGAGTTTGTGTACTTTATACATCTCTGCTCTTGTTCCTCTGGGAGTAGAGCAGTGAAAAAAATAGAGGTGTGTTGGGATTCATAGCAGACACTGCTGTGTGTTGGATGGAAAAGAAGGTTGGTATGGAAATGAAAAAGCACATTGTCAGATACTATCACTCTCCCCAAAGGAAAAATGTCAAGCCCCTCAGCACCTGCCTGAACACTGACTATGACATTTATCCATGCTGCTATGACTAAAGCAGAGGCCAGACGACCCTGTCTGAGCACCAATCATCTGACTGGCTCATCTCGGCGGCTGCTCTGAAATGAAGCTGTCATTCATGCCATGGTTCTTTCACTGTGTGTCACACTCCAGGGAGAGATTTATGTGCTTTTTTCACTCCTGTTGAACGCAGCTCCTGTGGTGGAATAAGCTGATTTGAGACGTTGATGAAGTTCAGATAGCTCCAACTGGGCACAGGGATACATCTTCATTATGCTGCAAAGTGCTCCTAAAACATTATCATTAGTCTTCAAACTGCTGGATGGCAAACTGCAACTGCAAAGCTGGACTTGCACGTATAGGATTGTCATTTTAAACAGACTGCAGTGCCACATGTCAGGCTTCTGTCTGCTTTGATTCAGCCATATGGTTTTGAGATGGCTGATGGGGTTTTACAATATGTCTTCAAAGTTTCATCTGCAGGTTTTGCACAAGTGGCATGTTCAGAAACGCCAGATAATCAGGAGTGTTCAGATAATTTTTGGTTGGTCAGTCCTCGACTGCTTCCTGCTGAGGTCTGCAGACTAGAGATGTTCACAGGTCCAAAACTACGGACCCCACCTGAACGGACCCGTGGGAAGGCGACCCGAACCCAACGTGAATAAATGAATCTTAAAAAAAGAGAGACCCGATCCAATGAGGACCTGAGCACGGGGGGGCTTAAAGGGCCTTAAAATCTGTGCAATAGCTACACCCTCTGTTGTTAGACCCTCGAATCAGATGAAGAAAAACTCGTACTAGTGAAAGCTCTAAACATTATGATTTCATACACACTTTGCTCAGGTAAATGAACAAACAAGTTTATTTAAGCACCTCAGTAATTGGGTAGCATTCAATATCCTGCAGCAGCATGGGGGTACTGTGACAAAATACTAATAGGCTTTTGGAAGTGGCGGAATAAGATGGAGCCTGTCTGAGTTTCTAGTTACTAACTTGGCATGTGTTGGCCTCCTGGGAGCTAATATTCGAACAAAAGAAATAGCTAGTTTGTTTTTCTTTATTTTTAGGAAAGTGTGTTTTAAATTCAGGTGTTTTTTTTACCTCAGATACCTGACTTTGAAGGAATTCAGGGGTTTTTATTTCTTGTAAGACTATGGGCTAGATTTATGAACATGAAAAAAATGGTTTTCATTTATCAGCTGACACAAGGTACAAGCAGCTTGGTAAATTTGGCCCTGAGAGAATATCAGTACAGTAACATGCTTACAATAACAAGGTTGCTGGTTTGGCGTTAGGAGGCATGTGTTGGAAAAGTGAAGTCAAATATTTGACTTCTGGGACATGTGTGAAATATAGTTGCACAAGGATGACATTTTATAGTAAGTGCAACACAAGAAATAAAGTTGCTTGGCCCGTGGGCAGAGAACCAGAGGCCCTAATCGTGTTTTTTGTGATAGACATTTTTTTACATGTCTTGTTGGAAAATCAGAATGTTCAGTCAAATGCTGTATTATCCTGAACTATTTACCTTGTGTGAAGTGACATTTATCCTCTGGTGTCATTGTGTTGTCCAAATGACATTAAATGTTAAAACTGATCTAACATCAGCTCTTACTTCGATCTGCAGCAGAGCCTCCTCTCTTTGGCGAAGCATCTCCACGTCTTCTTCACTGATTTCTGCCAAGAAAGCCTGAGCATCTCCCTGTGAACCGGCCACTTCTCCGAACAGGGGACCCTCCTCCACCTGCTCAGTGGATGGGATCTGAGCACTCTGTAGGTACGCACACAAAGATTTTAGATTAGATTACATACACCTACAATACTGGTAGATACACCGACAAATACAGTATAATGAAATTTAGACCTGGTCTGGCTGAGGTCCCTGAATCTGCTCAATGTTACACAGCTATATAGCGAGTTTCAGATCATTGTTAAACTGTCCTACCAGGTTATTTGACCTGGGAATCAATAAGGTTCCATGTCCACTTGGTGTAGTCAGTTATGGCTATTTGAACAGTGCTTGTTAGTGCACAGAAATATAGGATTTGTCTAGCACTGAGGCCACAGATAACCTGTGCATCCACACACTTTGTTACATGTGCAAACAAAAGCAGAGGAAAAGACATGTCAAAGACAGAGACACAGGCCTGGTTGACTTTTTTCCATTGCTAATGTGTTCCACCTTTGTGTGGCTGACTGCACAACTAATTTATGGTAGAGGGGCCATAGTGGGTCAGAGCACAGGGACTAACCCAGGCTGACTCATGGCACTCTATGTCTACTGGCCACAGTCTGACTCACCACTCCTCAACAAGCTCTGCATCATCGTGTTCACTCCACTCCACATACATCTCCGCTGCAAACGCACCAGAATACATTAGTATATCACACAGATGGGAAAGACTCTCAAGACAATCATCATCACACCTTACTGTGTAAGTTCACACACTGCCAATAAGTTCACACAGTTTCTCAAGTTTTCTGCTGTCAACTCCGGTTGACTCTGATGACGTGAATTTGAAGACGTGGGTGGGAAACCATCAATAACATTTGCATTGATCTGCAAACTATCTAAATTCATACGTATGACATTCATAACGTCAGGCCGCCTCTCATCATTTCCTATCCATGGACTAAAAAACACAGACTGCTCTGACTGCTACTGCTTATAGTACTGTAGATGTACAGTGATATACAGTGGACCCAATTGGAGTACTTGCTACTATGAATGTAGTCAGACTTATATAATACACCCTCTAGCTCACCGGCCCCAACATTTTTTACTTCTAATTCTAGCAGTATAAAAGACCTTTATAATGTTCTTTCAGAGGGAAATAAAACCTTAATACGTATGACTCTTTCCTCTGTGGAAAAAGCCTTTTTTGAGGCTCTAAGTGAGCAAAATGTTTCTTCACATCACTGTTACTGTCCCACCAGGTGAAACTGCAAATGATTTGACATTCAGTTTAACAGCAAGGTGGTGTTTAAGATGGTGTCCTTCAAAGAAATCTTCTACCCTGCTGAAGAATTGTTCATGGAGGACTGCCATACCAACTGAGCTACAGCCGCTACATTACGAGATACTTTAAAGTATCAAGTAATAGTAGTACTGCCATTCAAGGCGCTACTGCTTGGAGGTTCAGTGTCTTTTCCAAATACACTTTGAAATGTTGCCAGGAGGAGCCTGGGAGTGAAGCACAAACCCTGTGGGTGGTTGAAAACCCCCTCAACCAAATTAGCCTTGTCTGCCCCTGGCTGTGGAACAACTGTGAATAACAATTTTCTCATTTTATAGCATATCCTTAGCAAGTTAGTAAAGGTTTATACAGGTATTTAGTAGAATCAAATAAGCTTTCCTTGTTCACTCAATATGTTTTTTTATTTAATTTCAACTTAGAACACCTACTTTTAATTTTCAGATTTCTTTATAACTTAAAAACATGAGTTTTCTGACTTGAGATGAGTTCAACGAACAAACTGCTGAGAGTTCACTCAACTCATTAAATTAAGTTTGAAAGAAACAAAACTACTGTAGCATGTTTCGTTTGTGGGTGATCTACTGTACCAAGAAAAACTGCGCAATTGACAACAGGTGCAAACATGGTGGATGCGGCCATATTTAAATGAGGATTTTGCATGTTTCACTGGACTCTGTCATGAAGAGTTTAGAGAGTGACCAGTGGAAACACAGGAAGAAATACGATCCAGAGGAATTAAAGCTGTTAATGGGAGAGACTAATAATCATTCTGATGAGCAACAGCAACAAAATCTCATTATTACAGGAAGAAACGTTGTATAGAAAGATTGCTTCTATAACTCTTAGAAAACCAGCCACCACACAAAAGTCACATTTGCCTTATTCAGTGCATTCTGGATGCACACAAACCATAGTCAGCAGATGATATAGGGGAGCATAACACGTGCACCAATATGTCTATTGAGTGAATTAAATATATGGCTTACTTTTATAGGAGATGCAGGTGAAACCCCTTAAAAACTGTGTCCTTCAACTCAGTTGTGCATTTTCGGGATAAGTCCCTCTCAGCTGGTAGCTGAACCAAACAGGGCTTTGTTTTGTGGAGCATTGCATGTATATAGTCCAAAGTGTGTTTGTCAGACTAAATGAATTCACGCATTTCACTCTGGATGTGACAAATGTAAAGGCATGATAATGTGCTATAATTAATAAAAGTTCAGTGCAAAATGCTCAGCTTGTGGTGGAGCCACCGCAAATCCCTTTCAGGCTTCACTTTGTGCTTCACTTTGCATATTTATGAAGGCAAAGGTGCCAAATCCACAGCATGCACTACTTTGCTTATTTCAAAGACGCAGTCCTCAGTGCACGCCCTTAGTAGATCAGCACGTGGCATGTTGCATGTTTTATCAAGTTTGCCTGTAATTTAGTACACACAAACCTTTACTAAATCAGGCCCCTAGTTTCTCACCATTTAACTCAGCTAGTTTTAAAATTTTAAAACTTAAAAAAGGACATTGAACTAACTATTAAACCTACATTTATTTTCATTGTATTTTCAAGGCAGCTTACTTTCCTAACTTAAAATAATTTAAAGTGTACTGTGTGTTTCAGATTAATATTTTTGATTTATTCTATTTTCAGTTCATGCTCATGCACAACCATTTTTATTTATTACACCTTCATTTTCATCAGCTTGTTTGTACTTACTATTTTTATCACCTTCCTTTTTAAATATGTGTGCTATATGTTTCACTAGCCAAGAAAAACAACACTAAAGTCCACTGTACTGTCTGTGCATATAGTGGAATGACAATAAAGCTTCTTAAATCTTGAATGATTTCTGAGATCGGGCAGTAAACTGGGAGAACGTGTAGAGATTTTGAGGATATTGGGCAGTGTAACAAAATCAGAGAGTTGAGTTTAAGTAATCAAAAATGAGAATCTGTTCACTTTCAGTCTGATTATAATATAGATTGAGTTTCATTTACTGATTCCCAGTCTTCTAACTGGGTGACACAGTGAAACTAAACCATGGCCAGTAACTCATTTAAATTCAGATATAAAAAAAAAGAAATACATTTTAGCAGTGCATAAGAGCTAGGAGTGATGAATGGAGTCCACTGTAATAAGTGGAAGAGACCAGACTAGACAGAGTTTCAAAGGAACCCTTGTGAGGATGCAATCGAGCAGAGAAATGCCATCTCATCATCCTGCTCTTTCATGAACGACAGTGAAACAAAGGACAGATTTTCACCCTGCATATCAGCTCACCTTCTTCTTGTCTTTCTGTGCTGGAGGGAGCAAGGCCCTTGAGCGCTCTGCAATTTTCTGAAAGAGGTGCAAATGAAGAAAGAGGGTCAAAAAGACTCTGTCCTCATTATCATTTTTTTTTTTATTCAACACTTTTCTGTTAGCTTCATCTCTTTATCGTTTATTAATGAGAATTGAATAACCATGACAATGAATTTATGAAAGCAAATTGTATATATTAAACATGTGTCTACCTTCTGCAGGTCCGCATAGCGCTGCACAGACTCTGAGAGTTCGGTCTTTAGTCTGGTCAGGCGCAGACGGTCTTGCTGTGCAACAAAACAAGATTTGTTTTAATTTGCTCAAATTCTGTTTGATTCAGTGTTTGTTCTGCACAACGACAGTGAATGAAGGGGGAAGGATAAGGAGCACAAAATACCCGTGAAGAGCCGCTGATAATATCAGAGAGCTGTTTGATGAGCTGGCTTGTGCTGGTGATGACTTTATTGGTTTGCTGCTGCGTGGAGTGTCTGAAGAAAACACAGAAGAAGAAAGACAGAAAAAAGAGAGTGACTTTACTGAGTTAGGACAATTAAAATAGAATAAAACTAGTCAATAAGTATATTAATCAAAAATTATACAGTGACTATATTATACTGGGAAGGTGTCTGGGAATCCATACAGAGCATAATGGACAAGAAAAACCTGAAATTATATTATAGCAAGTGCATCTTTAAAGTAAATATCTACACTACACTCATCACCTTGAAACAACTTATGTATAAAGCACAATTCCCACAAAAAGGTGTTCAAAATGCTTCACAACACAAAACGACATACAACAAAACACAAGAATCCATCAGGCTTTGAATTCAACTTACTAAAAGAACGAACACAATTCAGTATATGTATGTATATAAATTAATTAAAAAGTATATTATTAAAGTGAGTTTGATTAGCTTTTTAAAAGACATCAGTGAAGTTGTAAGTTTTATCTCTGCCAGTAAGCTGTTCCATATTTTTGGTGCATAATTAGAAAATGCTGCATCTCCCTCACTGCACAAAGTGCGTTGTTTCGAGAGCATCTGTATATTAGAGGATCTAAAGTCTTTTATTTAATCTCAACACTTGTTTTGGTTTGAGAAATAACTGAATATTATGGGAAATAAACTTAATCATTCATAATTCATTCTTTCTAAGCATTAACTTTGATGATTTTGTATGTGCTATAAGCACAGGACTAAAATTACAGCATGGTTAGACTAGCTCAGTTACAGACTAGAAGCATGGGAAACAGTCACGTCTACTTGTATTTTGTGGGATAGGTATTTCTACTTTAACATTTCCATTTTGTATTAATTTGTACTTCAACTTCACTATATTTCAGATGAAAATCTCATACTATTACTACACTGGCCTATATTTGCTTGATAGCTAGTTACTATTTCAGGTTCAGATTTAATTTCACCATCCACTCAGCAACACATAAAGTATTTCAAATTATTAGTTTCAAAACGTATGATCATCAAAACAGTGTGTAAGGTAGTTAAAATAAGCTCCACCTTTACAAGCTGCGGCTTTGGTTTTAAAATGTATTATTTATGGCCTGGGACAGACTGGGATTAAAACAAATCAGCCCTGGCATCTTGGCCCAGACCAACCCACCACATACAATTGAACACTGCCATATCTTATGACGCACTGTCTCCATTAGCTCAGCTGGTAAGGAGTTGTGTTCTGACACCAGAGTTCTGGGTTCACATGCCAGCCGTGACAGACAGATACATGCATTCATCAACTGCACACAGAGACAAAGGTGGACAAATTGTATTTTTAATTTCTTCATTCATGTGAGGCTTAGATTTGGTTACAATGCCATTTAAAATGACAATTGTGACAATGAAAATAAAATTGTTATAAAACAGTGCATATGTATGTAAATCCTACTGTAAAAAATGTCTGAAGGGACCATTGGCCCCCGGGACTCTTCACATTATCAAATCTGGCCCTTGTTAATAAAAGTTTGCTGATACTTTTGTACTTTTACTATAAGTACCATTTTGATTGCAGAACCGTCACTTGTATTTCTACTTTGTGGTACAGCTACTTTTACTTACAGGAAATAAATGAGTGAGTACTTCATCCAGCTGGATCTAATTTGATTCATCCTCGATCTCAAATGTAACTGAATTAATGAAGTAATTTTCAGGGTAAAGGTATCTTTATTTCTGTGTGTTCTCTGCAAATGTAATAAGAAGGTAGCGATGTTTATCAATATATTATTAACATATGTTGTAACTCTCAAATATCAATATCAATGTCTTCCTAAAATCATAATCATTCAGGTTATAGTTGCAACTTGTAAGTATGCCCCCCAGTGGTGGGCTGATCAGACATTTAGATAAACCTTCAGGTTAGTCAAACCTGCTTTGAAAAGACAACAAAGAACAAGATAATTATTTAATCTGTCTCTTCCATCACAGACTCACTTTCTGCTTTATATTTTCCTGTGCAATGAGAGATTATTACACTGTAGATTCACTCACATTCTGCATTTCTCTAAATCTAAGATAATCTGGCAAATGGAGCTAAATTGCTGGATTGTTCACAGCCTGTCCAATTGTCTGAGTGCTTGTCATAGGCGGAGGCAGAGATATTTTCTTCCTGAGGCTAGATAGGGCTTTAGTATTAATTGATGGGGCTGGAATTTTTTAATTAATAAATTACCTATGCTAGTGCATGGCAGGGAACTGTGCTGTCCCCTCTCCTCTTCACCCTGTACACCTCGGACTGCTACAACTTTGAATCATGTCACATTCAGGAGTTTGCGGAAGGACAAGGCCATCATGGGGTGTATCACGGACGACCAGGAAGAGGAGTACAGGAGCCTGGTGAGGAACTTTGTTGCCTGGTGCTACACAAACCACCTGCAGCTCAACACCTCGAAGACCAAGGAACTGGTCATAGACTTTGGGAGGTCAAAAGTCTTCATCCCAAAGCAGCACATTCTGATGCTTCCTACTTCCAACGACGTGTCTCAATACCGATGCTAAGGTACCCTTCAGTGCCATGTGTCACTATTTGACACACTGGGTGCATCACTCCTTGATGTTAGTGACATTATGGGCTGCATAAGTCATGGGGTGGAAACAATGTTGCTTGATCAATTTAATGCACAAAGACAACTGGGTTAGGGTTGGGCACAAAAACTTCAGGGGTAGGTAAAGTTAAAAGATAAAAGAAGCACTTCCTGGAATAGTCTTGTTACAGCAATGTCTCACATAATCAATTGACACCCTCATGCATCTTATAATGATGCTTCACACTTGGCATCTCAGACGCTAAAGGTACCCCTTAGCATGAGTATTGTGATGCCAAATGGGAAATGTAGTTATGTGACGCTGTGGGATGAGCTATAACTCCATCTAGCCCCACCCTAGTGTCGCTATGGTGCTTGTGACATCAAATTCTGAGGTCACAGTAATCCTATGCAAGGTAGCCACACCCACACACAATTATGAATTATGAAGTCCCAACATATATACTGTTTAGTACAGCTATGGCCATTCTGAGAAACACAGGAAATCATTAACTGTACAACCAAGTTGAGAAAAATAAAACAGCACAAACACATCACCTGACAAATAACCCATGTAACACACCTATTCTGGACTCTCTGAGCTTAAGTGCTTTCAGATTCGTATGGTTGAGAGTACATTTGAGCAGCAGAGTAACAGAATATTAACAGCTGTCTGATAGAGGTGAAGAGTGTAACACAGCCAAATCCTCTCTATTCCTTCATGTTTTTTTTTTCCTGGTAAGCTCAACTGGGGTGAAAGGCCGAAGGTGCCGCCATATTCATAACTCTCCAGCACCTCAGCTAGAAATGTGGGTTACGACAATTATTAAATATATATGCAGGTCAGGTCATCTTGGGCTTACAATTCTTCCTCAGCCTGCCTCACCACCCCCAAAAGGCCAGCTTCCATCCTCCAAGCTTGACACTATAACAGGCTGCCCCACAGAGATACGGTAGGTAGCTACGCAAACATACCTCATCTGCTGAATACTCAGTAATTGATCTATATGTAGCTAGTGGCATGGGGGAGCAGGTGGACCACAGTGCACTGGGGCTAGAAGAAGCAAATCCAACAAATCACGGTTGAAAAACATCAGCAGTCATACAATATGTGTGCATAGCTGGGCTAAAAAGAGTTGAAGAGTTAGTAGATGGGGTACAAGTTAATTTTACTGTAGAAATAAAAGTTCTACTATAAAGAAATAATTGAATTGGACTGCAGCCAGGGTCTCCTCTCTGACCAAAGTCATAACAGACAGAGTGTCTTCTATATGAAGAGGTTTTACACTTACAATCTAATCAGTGTTTAAGGTTTTAAAGAGCTAGAATGTTTCCTTATATCAACCCTGTCTTCCAAAAATTACTTTCCTATGCAACTTAACTGCAAATGTGAACATTTAATCACATGATAAATGCCTTGTAATTTGTGTTGACGCAAGGTGCTGTATAGAATCCATGTGAGTGACTATATAGATTAATGTGCCCCTGTTCTAAATCCAGTTGGTGTGGTTTGGGATGAGTTGGACTAGACTGAAGGAAACGCAGGCAACAAGTGCTCAGCACCTCTGAGAATTGTTGGAAAACCATTTTTAGGTGACTATCTCATGGGGCTGACTGAGAGACTGCCAAGAGTGTGCAAAGCTGTCATCAAATCCAAAGGTGGCCACTTTGAAGAATTGAAAATATAAAACATATTCTGGTTTGTTTAACACTTTCTTGTTGACTACATAATTCTGTGTGTTCTTTCATAGTTCGATGTCTTCAGTATTCATGTTGAAAATAATAAAAGTAGAGAAAAACCACTGAAGGAGAAGGTGTTCCCAAATGTTTGACTGATTGTGTACACATGCAGCGGCTTTGAATTTGGCACCGAGGTGGTTGGGGTGAATGCACTGAACTGTAAAACAGTAGATCCGAGTTCAACTCCAGAGTCTAGTGTGTGTTTGGGTTTAGGCAATAAATGCACTTTGGTTAAGGTTACTGGAAGATGTCCTTTATTGAGCCAGACGACAATCTTTCTCTAAGCTAAACCACGTCCTGTGAGCATCTGAACACAACCATGAAATCATTTAGTAATGCTGTAGTCAAACAAACTGGAGGCTGTACTGCATGATCTGATATTCTGTCGGAAAAGAAAACTGGATGTTGTAGACTGGATGTTTTGTCTGAAAATTTCATTGTACATTTTGTTCATTATTTAAGTATCCATGTACTTGCAACTTATCATTTGTCAGTACATCCTCATTATGAGGTTGCAATTATAATCTTTACAAAAATGTATTTGTGATTAGTTATATTACTGTTGTAAGAAGACAATAAAATGTATAAATATGCCTAAACTTAGTTAGTATGATAACATAAATTAAATATTCCAAAGAATGGTATATTGCGTAACAGTGGTGTATAATCAATAAAATAGAAAGCTTCTAAGTAGTGTATGTGCTTTACTACTGATTTGCCTTTGTGATCAGCCATTACAGTATAGTTTATGCCTTTTGATTAGGAAAGCATTCTGCTCACAGTCACACTACTTTTAGTCAGAATATGGATGCAAACACACATAAATAAACACACACACACACACATTTACAACAGAAAGATTAACAAGTGCTAAACCTCAGCCTGATGCGTCATCATTTAGCTGTAAAGCAGCAACAGACATGCGAGGGATTATTTTGAAATCACAGCCAGCTAATGCTCCATCATGTTACCCACCAAAATTACACAGCAGGATACAGACTGCACGGCTGGCACTCTGCATTAGGGATCTGGAGGAATGACAAATAAACCTCAGTACGAATGAGCAGCTGTGATGCACCATGTGAAACAAACAGAGATTTTTCAGGAACACCTATGATGCACTGAACAATCCACATGACATTCCTCAGTGGAAAGTCGTCAGTCATCAGTATGCTACCTTGTTATGACTGTGAACAACGTAAAGGAACACTCCAGTGATTTGACATGACAACTGCCCTAAATCTGTGCACCAGAGGCTGAAATACCTGACTTTTACTCTTAGTATGGTTTGACCTCCAAAACCACTAGGGAACATCAAGAGAAATTATGCTACCAAGTTGGTTTAGGTATCAGCAGGACAGTGACATTTGATTCAGGAAATTTAGATTTATGCACAGATCCAAGGATTTGAAGCTAAGCATATGCTGAAACAATTTACGTATGTATGTAACACCATGACATGTTATTAGTCTAAATAGTTATCCACAATATAACTAGAATGAATGTCATTGGCTACCACAATAATGGCACTCTATTACAACACTTCCAGTCTAAAAATCAAGTTCCAATGCAACAAATGCAAATTTGATTATGTTTTTGTAGTAAATGTAATGATATTATGAAGCACTACATTTACTAATGGAAACCAAGTCAAAAGGAGGTGGCAAGAAAAAGTAATGGCACTCATAGACGTCGTTAGGTCTATTTTGGGGGAGCTGAAGCCCCCCAAAATGTTCCCAAGCCCCCCTAAAATGATAGATAATTATATTTTATAATTATATATACATACATATATGTCACTGAGCACAGGTATTAACAAACACTTAAATAAAAGCAAGACTATGAATAGAAGTAAATAATAAGTCTAGTTATAGTTATTATCTTTATTTGATTAAAATGATCGTACTGGTGGTTTAAGCTGCACTGTAAACCTTAAGAAGTTAGCAGAATTCAAAAAACATTAAGTTGATAAACTCAAAAGTCAAATGTTTTGCAAGCTTAACATTTTGGATTAAATGGTACACATATCTTTTGATCACAGTTAAAGTGTGGATTATGTCAACTCAAAATAGTTTAGTTAACATGTCTTAAAGTTTTCATTCTCCTCTCCCATGGAATTAAGTTAGCAGAACTCAAAACTATTAAAAAGTACACAAACACAATATTCTATGTTAAGTAAACTCAATATTTATTTGTTATGTTCTGAGATTTTTTAATTACTAATTATTGACTTACTAATACTCAAAAGTATTTCTTACAACTAACAACTAACTTAAACATTTTGAGTAAATATCATCTTTTGAGCAACATTTAAAAAAAACGTATAGCTTTCTTAAATGTCCTATACCATTTAGGACACTATATTTAAAAGACAGAAAAATAAATCATTAAAACTTTGGCTA
>JAUMHL010000009.1:23034064-23054196 GCA_032362345.1 Sandelia bainsii
TAAATAAAAGTTAATAAATAATAAATAAAAATAATAATAAAATTAATGAAGCCTATTTAGGTTTGGCGAAAATGTTTGAGCGCTCGCTATATGCGCTAATTCCTTCCTACAACCCTGGGGGCTAAGCCCCCCTTGTCTTTCAAACCTAGTGACGTCCCTGATGGCACTGATTGCAATTTCCTGATTTACTGTATAAATTGATCATGAAATGTCTTCATCAGAGTCAAATATCAACAAACACAATGTTTCCAAGCTGATAAAACACCAGTGTTTCATGTCTTTATTGAATGCACCCATTAAACATACATGTCAAGTGACTACCAGTTTTGACTGTGGGCACTGCGCCTAAACTGGGTCCTAACACACTCATTCTTCACTGACAAAAAGTGAGCTTAATTATAGTTTAATCTTGGTTTACAAAGGATCAATGGACCCTAATGAAGCAAACAATTTGTTTTCCAAATTTTGCAGCAGTCAAGCCAGTATTTTAGTACATGACACTTAACAATGGATAAACCTTTATTGTTTTACGTTTAAGCTTTAAAATCCTGTTGAAAATTAACATAGGTCAGAGAAAGATAATGTTGAATTCTGTTCAGTCAAAAACAACTTTTAATAAGTACTAAAAGGAGTAGAGACAAGCAAAGGTAATCTAATCAAACTTGCCGCCTGTCATCTAAAAATACAGTCTGAAATGTGTTGCAGTGCTGATGAGCTGTGGTGGATCATCCATGAGTCAGTGGAAGCCCCGCCCACCACTGACACACTGTTACCAAACAATCAGAGCTCGCCCACTACTGAGGACCCCTGAGAAGACCTCTGCAGTTTCGCTGCGCAGTGATACATCTGCTAGTCACACTCTTCCCCCACAACAAGCTCGAGAGCCAGGCGGCCAGAAACAGCATGCAAAAGATTGGAATTGCTCACACTGTGAATTTCAATCAGTCACCTCTGTTGTGTGTTTCCCCCGCCAGCTTGGTGTTTGGTATTCCTTTGAGGTCGGGCTGGCCCCGGCGAAGGAGAACTGAGGAGTTTGGGAGCAGCTGGCTGCAGGGGGAGGTGTGAAGGATGAAGGCAGAGGGGTGTGAGGGAGACACAGTGGAAGGAGGGTAATGGGAAGTTACTGTTCTCTGCCTGAAATCATAGTTTCAGGACCTTCCAGGACAGATCATATACTGACATGTGATAAGTACAACAACAAACTGGAGCAGTTTCATGTACGCTGCTGACAACTCACTGGCTCAGATGACAATACAGAACATTTGTGAAAGCACTGACGTCCAAAATACATTTGTTGGATGATAATGCCTTGGTTACAATGACCATGAGTGAATATAGCACATTAATATCTACACAGCTTCATCTGTAGCTCTGATGGATGCTCAGATGTGTTTTGGCAGCACTTGTAGGCCACCACATAATCTCTGTAGTTACCACTGTTGTCCAACGTGTTGTCCAACCTTATCAGAAGGCAAATTGCTGTTCTCAGTGGTAACACTGGAAGACTACTGGAGCATTTGATCCTATGTATAATAAAAAGAAATGTAATGACTGCAGCAAAAATGATTGGACCTGATTTCCAACAAGGCTGAATTTAAAATGTAAATGTGAATTGGAATTCTACAACAGTACACCTAGCAGTGATAACACAAATTCATGATACATGCCCAAGATCTCCTTTGTCATTTTAACCAGTGTCTGTTGTGCAGGAAATAGTAGATCAATTAGATAGGAAGTGGCCTCATCAGCTGTTTGTTACATGTGCACATCAGCTCACCCACTAGGATGTTGTATGAAACTGTCAGGCCAAATGAAAAGAGGAAATGTGTTTTCCATCCACCTGTTTTCATGCATTTTCAATTTGCACATGAAAAACCCTGCATGGAAATGGTAGAGTGGAAAAGTTTAAATATTGAAGAAAAGAGTTTACGCTTGATTGAGGTGGAAAAGTCGCTTTATCAATAAAGAAAAAACACATACACACACTCTCACACACATACAATGTGATGGAATGCAATGGAAAAGGAAAGATATGGAGAATAAATCATGACATTTGTAAAGCATGTGACTTGAATGTCTTCTGAAGCTTCCACTCCATTGGAGAGACAAAAAAAGAGTGGCAGACAAAAATACAATAAATAATGGATAAGATCTGTGTAGGGGGATGAGGAGAATAACAGAAATATTATATTTCCATCAGGCTTTATACATTTTTTAAAACTTTTTTTTATAACTGTGACACCTTGCTGTGCCCTCCTTCAAAGCTTTAAAGCCACTGACTGAAGACTTAGTGTCATCAGCCCCTTTTCCACTGCCTATTCAAGGCAGGTTTACCATGCCAATACACTGCCTCACTGTTCGGTATAAAATGTACCAGACCAGCATGGGGGGTCCATGCTGTACTGACCCTCCTTTAAACCACCTCAAAAGGTAGTATCAGAGGCGAGGTACTTCCTACTCCAGAGCTGCACGTCATAACAGTCTGATAGTTTCTCCATGTTTCTGCCAGTTTCTCATCATCCACACATTACTACAGGAAACGGAATCTATGACCATAATTCTTTATGCTCATGTTGTACTCAATGCTCATCAACTATGTTTGAATCCAATCATGTCTAAAATCTGCAAAACTAGCAAATGCACATCTCGCTTCACCCAGCAGTAAAGTTTTGAGAGTGACGTATATCGCTTGTTTTTATATGTCAAGTCAGACATCATGTAAAATATCTCGCTCTGAATACCGGGGTGCTGGTACCTGGGTGAGATAACAGAGAGAGTGTCTTTAGGACAGCTTTATTCAGTTATTCAGCTCAGTTTAAACAGGCAAAGGCATCTTAAAGAAGGGGCCACCTTCTCACCAATGCGGCAGAGTTTCTGTATAAAAAGTGCTATCAACTGTTTATCTCAATGCACCAAAACACGAGTGGTTAATTAATGAAGATATATGTCCCACTTAGGTCTAGATAGCTCTCAAAACTGTTAACATGTTAATTCATATTATTTGTTGTTTCTTTGTATTAAATTGTGTATTTCTCATTGATCAAAAGAAAACTCAGGAAGAAAAACAGGAAAGAATGTTGGAACAAAAGGTCTGGACGCACTTTATCACTGAGCTCCAACAGCTGTCCTATAACAGTGTAATTTGCACCTGATTTGGATGGTTTTGAATTGATGGTCTTGAGTAACTGCACTCTGGTGCAATACACATCAAATCTGAGGCTGCATAGAGGTGCACATCAGGCCATGGTGTAGGGTACACAGCTACACAGCGTGGATTCAACGCAGAAGCACAAATCAAGTTTTAACCTTCCTGTGTCTATTAATATCAAACATTACAGAGATTGTGTACTATGGAGCTGGTAGCTTCTGACATTTGTGTCCTCCCTTGAAAAAAGCTCATACTTGCTAGACCTCAATCTAGATAGTTCTAGTTGTTCTAGTTAAAGCCTTTCTCCCCTCACTGGCTCCCCTCCTTACCCCCATTATCCACTCTTCACTCAGCACTGGAATTGTTCCTTCATCATTCAAAACTGCTTCCGTTACTCTAGTTCTCAAAAAAACTGGTGCAAATCCCTACAACTTCAGTCACCAAAGTCTAATATCCTCCCTTTTATTCCGAAAATCCCTGAGAAAGCTGTTGCCTCGCAGCTTCACACACACCTCAGTAACTATAACTTCGACGAACAATTCCAGTCTGGTTTCCATCCCCTCCGTAGTACAGAAGCAGCATTGTTAAAAATCACCAATGACCTCCTGATGGCAGCTGACTCTGGTCTTCTCACCATCGTCATCCTCCTCAATCTGAGTGCAACCTTTGACACCATTTCTCACAACACCCTACTGAACAGATTAGCAACCATCAGCATCAGTTCATCCAGCTCAAATCTCATTCTTCAAGTCCATTTCCCGTCTCTGCTGGTGTGCCCCAGGGCTCAGTTCTGGGGCCCCTTCTATTCATTATTTACATGTGCCATGCTCTAAGCCACATATTCTGGAAACACAATATCAACTTTCACTGTTATGCGGATGACACCCAGCTCTATATCTCGTCCAAACCCAATACCACCCTTCTACCCACCTCCCTTTCGGACTGTCTCATGGAGGTTAAATCAGGGTTCTCCTCCAACTTTCAAGTTAACAGTAATAAAACTGAAGTTCTACTTGTCGGCACAGCTTCCACCCTAACCAAATCTCACAATATCTCCATCAGTACTGACAACTTTTTCTTCTTGACAAGTTGGGTCTTATCAGGGCTCTTAGTTTGTAGTAACTCATAATTTACAGAACGCGAATGGTAATTGCTTGTGTCTTCTCCTTGTAAGTCACTTTGGATAAAAGCGTCTACCAGTAAGTAAGTAAGTAACTCCTCCATCCTTCCCTCCCCGAGGTTATAAGTCTGGATGTCATCCTCGACAGTACTCTGTCATTTCAGCCTCACAACACGTGGTCAGTGTATTTCCACCTATGCAACATCAATCAACTCCGTCCCTTCCTTACTCACCACACTGCTGCCATCCTCATTCATAGCCTTGTCACTTCTTGGATAGATTACTTCATTTTTCTTCTTTTTGGTCTCCCCAACAAATCCCTCCACAAACTCCAACTCCTTAAGAACTCTGCAGGCCAGATCAAAACTCGCACCCCCTCAAGAGAACACATCACCCCAGTCCTGCAGCTTAACTGACTCCCCATAGAATCTAGAACCAATTTCAAAACAACTACTCCTCACATTCAAATTTATCTACAACCTGGCCCATCCTTACCTGTGTAACCTGCTTCACATCGCACATCACCTCCTTCCTGCTCTCTCAGATCTTCATCCACCACTCACCTTATTGTTCCCTCTGCCCGCCTCACCACGAAACAGAGCTTTCAGTTGCTCTGCTCCGTGGCTCTGGAACTCACTTCCACCCGGCATCAGGAATACAGACTTGTTCAAGTCAAAACTCAAAACCCATCTGTTTAAAATTGCTTACCCTCTTCAACACCAATTCCAAATATTGTTTTTTTTTGTCTTTTTTACAGTTTATCTTTTATGCTCTGTAAGGTAACCTTGGGTTTAGAAAGGCACCCACAAATAAAATGTATTATTATTGATACACTGTGAACATAACCGTGCTCATTTACACTAAAGCTTCAGAGCCTTATCAGCACACCTATTTCAGAAAAACTTCTAACATACCTGACAAGCTGTCTCCGCATGCATGAAGCAGCTGTTCCCGAAAAACACACTTGACATTTTACATTTACATTTATAGAGACGTATTTCAGGTGCTTATCGAAAAAAGACTTCCAGTGAGAGCGACAGGAAAGTACAACTCAATTCCCAGATCGCCAATGCTGTAAAATTGCACACATATACACACACACACACATTGCTGCAGTTCTGAAATCCATCTGACATTTAAATGTGCAACTCCAACAGAACATACACCTACTGTTGGTTCACACATGACTATATGAGAGCAGCGCATTAATGTGGGTTTGAGAGGCAGAATGATGCCTGCCCGTTGTGTAAGAGTGGAGGAGGAAGAGGTGGAGAGGTGCATCCACACAGTCATGATCTGAGTCTGTAAAGATGCCTGTGACATTTCTGCCAATTTCCTGCATGTGGCCAACTGAGTTTGTGTGAATGCTTATTCTCCTTGCTTTTTAGAAATTGCATATATATTTGTGATGTGACCACACAGTAGAGTAATTACACACAACAACAAAACAGAGCCCCTGTGCAATATCACTTAAACGTTAATTTATTCTAAATTGAACCATCCTACAATGACTGTATTAATTTCATGTTAGGTGCAGGGTATTTGATCTATCGGGTTAGATAGAGTACCATGAGAATATAGGACCCGAAGCGCAAAACACAACCTCACTGCAACATAGGCGAGTACACCTGTGACAGCTGTGATTTCCAGTTAAGGCTAATTGCACAAACAAGGTCACAACATAACCCAAGCAGGGCTTGTGAAAGTTACTTTTCTATGCAATTGAAGTGCAATTGTGAAAACGTGTGGGCAACATAACAACTAGATTACGTTTACTGTTGAGGATATGATGATAATTAAAAATAAAATTGAAATCTTATTGCTAGCAGAGCAGATACATATTTTTTTTCTAAACATCAACCTCCAAACCAGATTCATTCTCATGTACTCATAGTGACTAATACCTGCATCACTGGGCAGAGCATAGCAGAGCAAAGCAGAATCTAGCAAAGCAGGGAGAGGGAGGGCTCAGTGGAGCAGAGTGGTTTGACTTTGAGTCTCATATGAGTCGCATATAGAAGCTTTAGTTGAATGTTGTTTTACGTAATCGGCAAGATGCAAACTAAGCCTGTCAATATCTACTTTTATTATTATTGTTTTGTTGGATGTTATATTGTACCAGACGTTATTGCAATAGATGATATTATTAATGTGCTAAGACCAAATCATAGCAGTTATAGGGACCACCTGAAATGACCTACAATCCATATGGTACACACACAATGTTTACAACTCACCATTAATAAATATAACAACTCAGTCATTCAGAAATATGTTGCATTTGAAAATAATTGCGCCTATGATTACGTTTTGTAAAAACACATTATAATCACGGTTGGTTAATTACATATGAAGGTCATTTTTTTGGAGACAGGCTGGAATAACCAGAACTTTATCTATTTCAATGTGCGCTGTAATACAGCACAGCTCCTACATTCCTGGCTCCTACATTCCCTGAACAAGAAAAAGAAAGACAATATGAGCTGCTGAAAAGAATCATCAATACACATCTGTCCCAGATCCGTGCACAGTAAGAATTAATCTATCATCAAAAATAGCAGTGGACATACACAACATTAAACAGATAAACAAAAAATAAATAAATAAATAAATAAATAAGAGAATCTCAGTGATGAACAGTGGACTTACTTCTGTTTCAGTTGGTTCTTTATTATAGTTTATTCAGTCAAAGAATTTAGTTTTTCAAATAAATTGAATTCATCCTTGTTGGGTTCTGGCTGTGTGTGTGTGCCTACCACATATGTTTTAATTTCTTGTTTGGATAGTAAAGGAACATTATGTGGGGCTTTAAATAACAATCATAATGTAAGTTAACTACTGCTCCATTCTTTTTTCTTAGAACTCACAGGAGATAACATAATAATGCTCTCGGTCTTTGCACAACTGAGGATAAACAAAACGACACAACACAAGTGGTTTATGATATGATAGAATAATTTAGATGGTGGTAAATAAGATGGTGTTAGATGCTGCATTTCAAACTGTCGCGCATCCCACTATAAAAGGGGGAATGTTTTTGTTTTTTTTTGGCACTGAAAAACGTATAAAAAGGGATGTTGAAAGAAGCCGCTCTGTCGGCAGGAGTAAGTGCAAAAATGGTGGAATTTATTAACAAAATATTAATTAAACAGAGGCAAAAACAATCAAAAACTAAAGCAAAAAGAACAAAAGAAACAGGTTAAAATTTTACCTTCACAGCTTTGCCAAACTCGTACCTACCACCTGTTCAGGTAAGAATGGGGTGAGCTGAACAAAGGTTAAATCAAAAATTGACAAAACACTAGGACAAGATATAGCTACTACTGCCGACATCAATCTATGCCTATAAATAATCATATATCTTTAGAAGTTCCCCATATTTAATAAATTGTGATCTACTGCAGCTCCACTTGACCTATCTTGTCCTGGGTTAGTAACACCCAGCACTGTCACTCCTAAGACGACCTAATCATACAAACCTGTCTTCACTCTCTCTGATTGAGCAGTGGACTCCTCTATCTAACCAAACATCACACATACACACAGAGGAAATCCCCCCCCTCAACTTAACCTGTCCTAACCCCACACACAACATCTAAACCCAAATAACTAGACAAACACATATTTACTTCCAATACAATACATAAGTCCTCAGGTAAATACAAAAAATACAGGACAATTATAACAGTATAAATGTTGGGGAACTAGGTTTAGTGAAAAGGGAAGAGAGTGACCTTTTCCCACAATCGTATAACTGAGTGATTTTGTAAATGTTTCTTTCCAGGATGTAATTAAGTTAAGTTTATTCACTTGGGATCTTTATATATTAGGCATCACAAAGTTTTACACTGTGAAAAATACAAACCAGAAAATACAAAAAAGCCGTGGACCTGTGTAAAATGTAAATCAAAACCAAAAACGGTGATTTGTAAATAATTTAAAGCCAATATACCAGCAACATGTTTCAACAGCTTGGGACAAAAAATGTGTGTAGTGCTAAAGTAAAATTACACCTGGTGGGATATTTTACGTTGGATGAAGTTAATTGGCAACAGGTCAGTATTATGATCAGGTATAAAAAGAACATCGAAGAGAGGCGGAGTCTTTCTGAACTAATGGCGTGGTTCACCATTCTGTGCTCGATGCCTTGAGAATCCTACATCAGGCAAGAGTGGGGAAAAAATGCTTTCAAGATTAAAGGAATTGGTCTTATCAATTCCTAAATACATACAGTGTTGTTAGAAGAAGCTAAAAAAACAATCTTTTCTCAGCTCTCAGATTCTCAGCTTGTCTCTGAAACCTATTTTGGATTGTAAATAGAACAGATTTGCAAATCACTGCTTTCTGGTTTTATTTACCCTTTCCACAGTGTCCCAACTTATCTGGAAATTAAGTTTATAAAAGACAAAACAACTAGACTGTAATTAATAATTACTTGTTAGTGTGGAGCATAAATATGCTGATATGCAATATAACTCCTAAATCATTTTATGGTTGAGTCCAGGCACTCACAGCACTGGGTTTATGTCAGGGAAAGATTGTGATCTGGCTTAGTAAGCCTGAACAATTCACACAACAACCTAAACAATTTTTTTTTCTCTAAACTCAACCACACATAGAACCTTAAATTTGGATCTGCGGTTTGTCAATCTGGGCTTTATGGCCTCCATCCACCCCAAACACCTCAATGCAACTTGCTTTCTGTTACTAAATATAGAGCTTTATTCATCTAAATATTTGCTGCATCACAACATACCTGCAAAAACAGACTAGTTGCATAGAAACATCAGCAGTCATCTATTCCCCCAGATTAATTTTCTCAAAAGGATTGCTACAGCTAAATAAATCATTGAAAAAAAATCTTAAAATATCTTAGAACTCAGAAAATAAAATCTGAAAAGTCCTGAGGTGTCTATTTTTATTTACTGTGGTGGGAGTTGTTGGGATGTATAAAATAACACAAAATGGAAATAATCAAGTACAAGTACCTCAGCAGTGAAGTCTGCTTAATTATTTTCCACCACTGCTAAAATTATAATAATCAAAACTATTTTCTGACGTTATCATTTGCCACAGCATTTCTTTAGCATTACATTTCACTCGCTCTCTTTGAACTGCAGCTGGCATTATATAATATAGCGTAGTGAAGTGTACTGTGACTGCAGTGAGGTAGTCAGACAGTTGGGGGCGCCCTCTTCCAAATAGAGCCCCGTGTCCTCTGTCGTGTTACAGCCAGAACATCAGTTAATGCCTAATGTGCTAACAAAGACAATGACACTCAAAGGGTGCCGTCCATTAATCCACTTAGACTTTTTGCTGTGTGCATTTCCATGATTACAGGGGCGGGTCAAATTCTATTAACCATGAGATTTGAGGGATTTTGTTGTTGTTGTTTTTTGTTTTTTTGCTTGTTTGATGTTTTGTCTGAAGACTAGCATGCATGCAAAGTGCTTTTTGCAGCAGAGCATGAGTGTGACGATGTGCTGTATGTGAGTATAGTGCAGCACATGTACGTATAGGGCCTGACTAGATGAGAGATCAGATTCAGTAGCTGAAGTCCTCCATATTAGTATTTAATGTTAAATATTATGGATAAGACTGGAGATATTTTTCTTATTCTCACAAATCCTAAACAATAAATATATCTCACTAACGAGTACTGGGTGTGTATCCAAAGGCTTATATATCAATTTCATTTCTGCCACAGAGCACCACTGTAGTCCAGAAATGATTAAAATCAAATTACTGAGCCACCTGTTTCTTCCTTACATTAAACCCACATTTTGACTCAGTCCCACATACTGTACACTGCCCTGCTGCCAGCACCAATACTCTAGCACCAAATGTGGATTAATCCTCCCATGGAAAATTGTTTCCAAACATTGCAATGTTCATTTATTTTAGAAAATATGTGTGTAAAAAAAGCTTTTTCATGCATACAGGTGCAATATGAGATACTTATACCATATATAGTATTAGGGCAGGATGATCAGACTAATGTATTGTTAGTTGTAAGGTTGTTCTAAATCTATAAAGACATACAGGAAATATAGTTACCTGGGACTTGACCAACTGTCCCATTTACTGAAACCAAACCTAACCTAACCCATGCACTTGATGGAGTTTAGGAGTCGTAAAGATCAGCGATGGACTGACATCATTGTTAAGCGGGGGTGGGCAACCATGGTCATCGATCTGCACTGTCCTGTTTGTTTTCACTGCCCTACCCACTGATAACTATCTGGATCAGATGTGTTCAGTCAATCAGAAGCTGGAAGATACCAGTTCACCTTTTCTTCCCCCTCTCTATCCTCATCTAACTCGGTATCTTCCAAATTCTGATTGATTGAACACACCTGATCCAGATAAAAGCAGTGATAGCTCGAAACAAGCAGTAGTCCTAAAAGACCAGAACTGCCCACTTGTCTTATAAAAAGAAATCATACTTTCGTAACCAGTATCTATTCCCATTTGACTATTTCAGATTTGCTTTAACACTGAATGCCTTTCACAGGTACTCATTCATTCAGATATTATTTCAGCCAATAGACTATCGTAAACAATAAAAATGAGCTAGTCAATAGACATTCAAAAAGGAAATGACAGTTCTACCCTCATCAGCAAATACTGAGAATGTCGCTTCCATTTTGCATGCTGTTCTCTTTGTGCCACCAAAAGAGTTGATTTACTTTTACACTGTCATTTTAGGAGTAAAATAATTTTAAGGTCTTAGTTTTTTTTCCCCTTGATCAACTTTACTCTTGTTGGGGTAAAGAATCCTTGAGATCAACATACACCATATTGAAATACATAAAAATAATCCTTAGATAGTGGTACAATCATCATTCTCAGTTTTGGATATTTGTGTTGAACATAATCAAAATGTTTCAGTTCATGTTAAAGTCACTGAGAAAACATGCAATTATAAAAACTACTAAAAAAAGAAAACTCTACTTAATGAGCTCTAAAAAGTCTTGATTAAATTCTTGAATAACTATAAGCCTCCTGACTCTTTTCTGGAACAATCTTTCAAATCACCGAGAGCTGCTGAATAACACAAAGCATCATATTGGATATAATTTGCATCAGTCGTAGGCACTCGATGTGTTGTTTGCATCCAGCATCAATACTGCTGAAAGAAAATGGGAAGTTAAAAATAAAAGCCGCCGAGCATTGTCAGTAAGTTTCCAAGGCGATCATAAAAAATGTTCGATAGAATTGATGACATGCCAGCCAACACAGTGGGATGTAATGCATTTTAAACAGATGCAATCATCTTAGATTGGCCACTTTGTCATCAGTGTTGAATCTGGTAATTGCTGGCAGCTCAACTAAAAAAGAATAATCAATATGAAATAGGGCGATGAAACAAAAAAGAAAATAAGCATTTTTTCCTGGAATTCATAGATAACTAACATTTGCACTGAACTGGACAATGAGTTCAGACTGTGTGTGTGTGTGTGTGTGTGTGTGTGTGTGTGTGTGTGTGTGTGTGTGTGTGTGTGTGTGTGTGTGCGCGCGCGCGCGCGCATGTGTGCTACTTACAGACTGTGTCGTAGCTCTGCTGTATCTCTGGATGTTCCCAGTGATTGAAGATTCTTCTCTAGTGTGACAACTGGGAAATAATTGAACAATACAACCATTAGGGAATTAGTGAAGATTTTTAAACCTAACCCCATTCTTACACCACATGTGTCATCTGTAAAGCAATATTTTTAACTTTCACCAAATTTAAACCTTGTACTAATAGAATTAAAAAGAAATCCATCTAAATTCAGTGCTAATTTAAATTTTCACACTAATTCCTTCCTAAAATGCTAAATGTACAGCTACTACTAATAACCTAAATTTAAATGTTAAATTAACGTTAGTGTTTAGTAACACTAAACTAAAAGTTTAGTAACTTTTACCTGCAGGAACCAGGTCCTAGACCAGGTACCTGCAGGTAACTGGTACCCAGTATGACTGTGATACTGACAACTGATGCTAAAATCAATATTTGATTGTAACATCACAGTAATCCTAATTTCAATTTCATACAAATACAACACTGAGACACAGTGGGACAACAAAAAGGGATTTTAGTAGACTTCTGGATAATCGTTGTTGATTTGCACAAAGTTAGAAAGAGTTACAAAGTAGTTTTACAGAATTTAGATATTGATCCGTCAACAGTTGGTTATAAGTTTAGATCAAGATGTTCTAGTTCTTTGGTGATTCTCCCAAGACTTAGGCACCCAGCTAGTATGACACGACTCCAAAGGTGCAACACATATTACTTTAAGCCATGGACCCAAAACAAATTTCTAAACTAAACGAATGAATTTTAATCTTAGTATTAACAATTATCTCAATCATAAATCTTTAGCTAATTAACATTTTGACATTGACATTTTGTTTTTCCCCCTTGATTTAATAAATACTTTCTCTGGTAAATTCTACTTCTCTCTTCAACCAGGTACAATGTAAACTCTGACTGCTGAAGTTACATCACCATAGCGCTTTGCAGGGGTGGGCCTATACTTGTGTATCAGATTTCATGCTCGAGTGCAAAATCACAATTAACAGTCTCAAAACCGCTCACTCTCGAGGTGGGAATGTCCCTTTATCACCCTATTCCACCCCAAAAGTCTCTTTTTTTGCATAATACAAACCCTTTGAACACTCATAACATTAAATGCAAATGAATTTTTAATTCAAAACTTAACTGCTTTAAACATGATCTACTGCACTCTCAGCCCTGAACCCAGACCCTAATCTTAGAAATTTGAAGAAAGAGGGTCTCGCCAAAATATCCTGGGTCAAAGGGCTGATTAGAGCCAAAGGAGAAATGCATGCACACATGCATACAGCACATACACTTTACACACAGTTTTACTGATGGATGATCTTTTTACCATTGGAGTTGATCAGGAAGATATTGGAGGAGGTCTCCTGAAACACATCTTGCAGTTCTGAGGGGCTGACCTGTGTGGCTTTGGAGAAAACATGATATCAGCAAACAGACACCAAACATATTCGGTAAATGCAGTTTTAACTTTATTCTTAATGTCTATTTAGACCCATTTGAACCTTAGCATGTCTGAAGTTACTTTATATAGTAAACAATATAATGCTAAGCACCAGCAATGCTCTTGTTAGCATTTACTGCCACTAGATAAGCCTGTATGGTTGTAGTCCTCTGAATGCTAGTGCCTAAATGTTCACTGAAGTACCAGAAAAATTATATCAAAGTTTAGCAATTCAACAAAACAGCTCTAGGAATACTTCCTGCCTTTAGTGGCCACACTTTAGGCTGAATGTGTTATTTATACATTAGAGGTGACTGCACATGGATAATCAACAATAACAAGCCATTTAATGGTGAAATAGATTCAGCATGCTTACGCTCATATTTAAATTCAACTAAATTATTTTAGGTCCATGCAATTTCTGCAAAGTGAGACGCTGGTGGTGACAGCATGTAATTTAAGCAACGCTGCTGTGTTTACATTTTCTGTGTTTGAAAATCAGGCATGAATGGCATCATTTTAATTTGCTTCACAGTCACTGTGACTATTGCTGCTAATGATACATGCTTAAAGCTTTTTCTTTTAAAAGACTTCAAACAATCATGATGTTAAACACATCAATCCTGGCTGTGTATTGTTATGTATATTGTTATTATCATGCATAGACATGAAAAATGAATGGACTACATGGCTACAAACGCCTCTAATGTAGAATGTAACTGCAACAATGATGATAGACATAGACACAGATAGGGAAAATGGCATGGCACTGAGCCACAGGCTGGCAGAAGGAGAGGTGAGTTAGCTTTATAAGTTATGTGGGTAGTGCCATTTTCCTTGTTCAAAAGCACGTCATTTCAAATGACAGGGAGGTTTAATGGCCTGGAGCCATTACAGCAGGCTGAGATCAACATCACGACCTGTATAAGCTGTGCGCACAAGCCATCTCACCGCCCTTTTGTCAAATATGGCACCCAGAAATTAATGCAATTGGCTAGTTTTTTGTGACATGGGCAGAAAGTGAAGGGGTATAGATAAAATGCTAAAAAAGCATCAGTATTTGACAACTGGGGGATCAAATTGACACAGTGAAAGACATAAAGAGAAATAAATAGACAAGTTAAGGTGAAGTCAGAGGCAAAGCAGAGCTGGACAATGAGACCACTACAGTGGGAGCGGAGTGTAGGCAGCAGGAGCAACTGAGCTATACTGACAAATAATCCAAGTAATAACATAATTGCATTCAGTCACTCAAGCAACATTACAGGATTGTGATACATTTGGATGCTGGTCATTTCTCAACTGAAAGAAGTTGCCTACACAGCATATACACATCTTTAACACATGCTTTGTCCATCTTTCTAAGCAACATCTGATGTTCATTCTACAATGGAGGTAGCCTGGCCTATTATTAGTTGGACTTATACTCCTACACATATTCCTGTTCCTACCTACTTATATTATTACTTGTACTTACTTGGTGGTTGGGTTGGTGGGAAAAATACATTAAATGCATCACAACACTAAAGCTACTTTTCACAACAAAGTGACTCTCAGAGGCTGTTATTTCTAAAGCATGTCTACAGTGTAAGTACTTGGTTGTAATGCAGGGATTCTAGATAAGTGATGACCAGTAGTCTGAAAGTTACCACAACATAAAAAAACAACATCTGAAATGTTTATAGCATGAAATGACTACATGATGACAAGAAATAAATAGAATCAGGCAGCACATTAATAAAGCAATTAATAGCACTTACGATTGAGTGTAGATTGGGTTGATGTATGAAAAGTTTTATTGTACTTGTATCAGGTTCAATTATTTCTGTCTGAGGAGGAACAACACTTTTTAAGTGGGAAACTATGCATACAGTTTTTTTTATTACAATGATAAAGGAGAATATGTAACAATTATGTCATCTAGACCTTAATCAGACTTAATCTTGACCTTAAAAAAAATATTAAAGGACCTTAGGATGGCAATGTCCAGCATTCATCTATTTATTTATTTCTATAATCCACAACAGTATAAACTGTACTGACAACTCCTGGCTGGATTGTCGTTAAATTACGTATTAAATATTCAATGCCTCCAGAAGATTATTGTTAATCATTTGGTAATCCCAAAATCTATCTACACCTCTAGCATCAGGTCAGAATTTCCCCTTGACACAACACTTTGGTCTAATGGTTTGATTAGACATACAGTAATACTTCAAAGAGAAAAAAAGCAGCAGTAACCACTGTGAATCCAAGCTGACTCTTTGCCCACCTTTCAATTTTAGTGAGTATTCAATACTCAGCATTAACTTTAGGTGCAGTACCACTTCAGTGGGCTCTGCCTGTCTCTCTTTGTGTGCAGTGGAAACCTGTCAGCATCTGTAGACTGATGAAATGGACCCTCTGCCATAGGATGCAGTTCAGTGGTAAATACAACATGGAAGTTAGCCAAGACTAAGTATTGGTACGTATCATGCACCTGGAGCACTGGAGCAAGATAGGTGCTTTTGCTGTCAATCTCAGTGTCTTCAAACAAGGTTTCTTGGTAATAGGAGCAAAGCACCAACACATAGAGTTTTCACATGGGGGGCTAGCACTTGTAGAAGTAGTTCATGTTATTGTCACACAATCCTTCCATGGGGGAGGAACACAATTTTAGAGCCCACAACACATAATCTGCACTTATGATTTCATGCCCATTTCACAGACCCCACTGTTCCATGGAAGGTTGACTGATCCATAGAGGGTTATTTTGCAACCAGTATTTGGTAAATGGTTTAGAATATTTCAGTGGCTTTTTTATCTTTTCACACTTGAAACATTTCTCTCACATTAATATGTCGACACTTTAACATGCCCATATCAGCATGCCACTTCAAAGCTGTACTGATATGCACTGCTTTCAAAAAAAAAAACACACTAGTCTCTGTGGTTTGAGCAGTGTGTCTGATACAGTCATAACTTTGATTTTGTCCTATATTTTATCCCTACAGAGGCATTTTAGACATGTTTAAGAAGGCTGTAAGAAGCAGAAATTATATGACAAAAGGCTAACAAGACAAGTTTTGTGCAGGGCAGAACATGACCCAAGAAGTGGCTGGATGCAGACAGGTAAGTTTTAAGATGTTTATTGCTCTCAAGAGAAGTGGGGGGAAGCAAGGAGTAAAGATGGAGCTGATGGGCTGCAGGACTAGAACCTCCTGACCGACAGATGGTGCTCAAGTGCGATACCTAAGGTGAGTAGAAGCTAGTAAATAACTCTCCTTACGGATAGGAAATGGAGTGAAGAGTGAAGAGAGCTGAGCAGGAAGTTGGGCAGTCAGGAGTTAAGTGATCACCAGATGGGGGACCAGTTTGTGGTGTGAAAGATGGCAGCCACCAGGTTTGGCATATACTGCATGGTCACTGGAGAGAACAGAGTGGGAAAACGCACACACAAGAGCCAGGCAGCCTCACTCCAACAATCTTCCTATCCACAGTACCATTGACAGTATACTCAATCAAACAATCCAAGTCAAGTCTGAAATCCACATCCAGAAACACAGAGAGTCAAAGAGAGCAGAAGGTAACAATCCTCAGTCCACGATCCAAAAAGGTCCAGAACAGATAGACAGACAGAACTGGGCCAGAGGCTCAGGATCCAGAGCTAGAAATGGGTCCCAAAGCCAAAAGAGCAGAATTAGATTTATAGCAATCAAGAGTGGGGTCAGAGGCAGGTCAGAAACTAGCAAAGATCCTAAACCAGCAGAACTCAACCAAACAGGTAACAGGCTGGAGAGTCATTTCTGGGAGACGGCAGGCAAACTGAGAGTGTGAGAGGTGCTGCTTATATAGGGGGAGACACAGGTGAAATCAATGACTGAATAATGTGAAGTGGACAGGAATGAGGGAAGCACCAGACAGGACGTGACTGCAACTTTCAAAATACAACAGGAAGTTCAGATTGAGATCATGACAACAGTTTAAATCAGCTCTTGTTGTTGAAAACCTGTAGTAATTCACCCATGTTAGACATCTCACCTCTCCCGGAAATTCTGTGAGGCTCCTGAATTCTCACAGCAGATCCCTGATTTCGCAAATCATATACAATGTATAATATAGAAATTATATACTAGGGACCTTAAATATATCTTTCAGGGTGGTTTCACTTCTCACCTCACTTGAATAGGCTCACTGAATGACTGAGAATCTTCACCATCATGAAAACATCAAAACTGTGTTTCTCTATTTATTTTTGTTGCTGCCCAAGGTTCTGTCTTAGGTCAAATTCTGTTTGCTTTATTTACAATCTTTTGTAGGCAGATATTAAGTAATGTTAAAGATACCTGTTATAAGTACCACACAGGCAATATTCATTATACATCTGTTCTATTCTAGAGAACTGCCTCAACTCTTTCAAAGACTGAAGGGCAGATAAGTGTCTACAATTAAATGCTGTGGCAAATTGCTTTGTTCTGAAATTCAAAGTCTTTCTTTTCTTTTCTGTTAAACACACCCTCTGTGAAGAGTAGTCTAGGCCAGCATGTAAATTGTTTGGTCTGTTTGTGATTTTTACCAGCTGAGAAACAAACTCAGGCCTATTTTTAGAGATAACGCAGATATTTATTCATACATATTTACTTCGATATATGTCCTTATGTAACTTTTTATATATATATATATATATATATATATATATATATATACTATGTTTTACTTCTCTTTTCTAGTTATCCCTGATTCTTTGATTTTCAAATATGCTGTTCACTATGCTGTTTTACCAAGCCAATAAAGGCATCCTGATTCTGATGACTCATTTCATCCTGTTTTGCCCGCTGTAATTCCCTTATCCCCTGCCTTAGCAAGTGCTTCCTTGGATCACTTACAGCACAAGTGTCCCAAAACACCACAGCCAAGCTTTTTAACAAAGTGCTCCAAAAGGTTACATGTGGCTCTGCATCACCAGTAGGAATTTGTAATGCTGTGATCGGGGCTTGTTGGGTTGATCCTCGCTCGGATCTCAAGACAAAAGGAGGCTTTGTAGTTCCTAAACCCTGGAACCTGAGAGTAGTTCAAGAAACTCAGATTTAAACCTTAGAGTTTATCATATGTTATTTTATACTTTTGCTTCTCTCTCTCTCTTTATGTCTGCATTTCATATCAGATTTCACTTTAATCTAAAGCAATAAGACCGCTCTCTTGAGAGGTGCTATATCAATAAACTTACTAATATGTTACATTGTGCTGATTGTGGATTTGACCTTTGACTTTGACATAAATGATCTGGTGACATTCAGTACTTGTGAGGTTGTATAATTAGTTGGCCAAACTTTATGAGAAAAAGGGTTTCTTACTTTAATGACTTACATTAATTATGTTTTGGTTTTCTTTTATATGTTTTTTTTTGCATTTCACATGTTTATAACTATGAAATAATGATTTTTATCAAATAATGAAGCGTCAAATCAGATGAGAATATTAACTGATTTTCCAACTATTATATACTTATTTACATGTGAATGCACACTGTTTGCATTACATGATATGTACTGTGGCCTGGATGTAGACCTTTTAGTAGTGCTTCAACATGCACTATCTTAGCGGTAAAAATGAGTGGAATTTAAAAACAGCAAAATCTTTGCACATTTCACAGCTGCAAATGATAAACCCCACTGAATTGATTATGTATAATGATCAGTTTGACAGCTGCTGTTGATTATTCTCCTTTTTTAAAGCACTGAATAATCAATACAAAGTGCCCTGATTTCTCTTAATGTAATGAGTGAAAGTCCTGAGCATGCAGGGGATGAATTACCATCACACCCTCACAGAGTGGCTCGTTGATAGCACAACTGCACTATCTGCAACATGTTCAATTACACTCTCAAATCAGAGAGGAACTTAATCAAGAGCTTCCATCTCACCATGCCTGAGGTCAGTAGCTGTATCTCCTCACTGAGAAGTGGTAGATTTTAGTGTTCCCAAAAATCTACATTTTAGCCACTGAGAAGCTGCTTGAGAGAGTTAGAACCTGGTCTGCTCCCAACAGCTGGCTGCAGGTGGAATTAAGTTCTCAGCCTGTTTTGACCAACATGTAATGCGGGGAGACTGTCCTTCTCTAAAATATCATTGTACAGCAGCAGAACATTATCATTACTCATTTACATTGGGCAACATCTAGTGGCTGTGGTGAACATGAGCTCCAACTAAAAAGGCCTGAGGAATGGAAATTGAGCAACAGTAGCTCAGTTAGTAATGTGATCGCTCATTGACTCTAAGGCTGGTGGTTCGAGACCCGACTCCTCCTGGCCATATGTCAAAAAAGTTCCTGGACAAGACACTGAGCAGCCACAAAATGTAAAAAAAAGTCAGTTTCAAGCCCTGACGCAACCTGGGGAGGTTTATATCAGGAAGGGAACCTAGTGTAATGTGCAGACCATGAGCCATTGTGGCAATCTATGGGACAATCCAAAATAAATCAAATTAGATTTATTTTTTTAATTCATGTGAAACTTAGCATTTGATTAAAAGTTGATGTAATAATTTAATTTATACATTAAAAGTTATTTTTATTAGCTTAATTCAAAATTAACCCCAATTGAGCAGAACATAAGCTCCCTTAAATACAGTGAAGCAGAGGATGTACTTTCTGTGTCAACTGAAGAGGTTTAACCTGCCATGTATGTACCTACAAGTATTAACATGCTTCAAAACAAACAGTTGAATTGTTTTATTTATTTAATTATATTATTATCACAAACTAAACAAAATAAGGAGACAAATGTTTGTTTAGGTACATACAGCTCTGGAAAAAATTAAGAGACTACTGCATGAAAGCTGTGATTGCAAATCAGGGTTATTCCACCAAATATTG
>JAUMHL010000009.1:23056819-23071196 GCA_032362345.1 Sandelia bainsii
ATTAAAGACTCTTTTGTTTGAACCCTCTCTTGTCCTGGTCTGCGTTTGGGTCCACCATTTTGTGCATGTATCTGACACAATTAGAGTAATAAAAATAGATGTTTTGTTTTTTGATGTCAATAATAATCAATACACTCATGCTTTTCTTTTGAAAATTTTACTTTTTGTCATGTATGTATGTTTTTCACGCTTAAGAGGCGCTTATATGTAACGGGAGGTATTTGCACAGGAGACTCTACTTTATGATGGAACTGTCACAGCCTATGCAGTTTTATGTAAGGGAGAGCAGTGTGTTATGAGGTGAAGGTGGGGGAGGGGGGTGTTATCGATCCCATCATGCTAGTATTGCTCTGATACCGATACCAAAGTTGGTATTGATACTATTGATATTTGGATCAATCTGCCCACCGCTGTTAGTACTTTAGGTCCTTGCACTACATTCTAGTAGATTCTGTAAGTGGTTATCATGCTCTGTCATAGTCTGCACCAGACTTTTGTTGCCATGGTTATGACGATAAACACAGAGCTACAACTTTGTTGCATTTAGGCATAAAGGCTACAAGATTTATTTTTTAAAATCACTATGTTATCACTGAAAGAATACTCTGCACAAGTGGTTTTTCTAAAATTTCTGTCTACAAAATCCAGACTACTTCCATGAGTCCATCGTCAAGCCTATCACCATTGTAACGGAAACAAATTGTCCTTTTGTCGGGCTCTATAAACCTATAAAATGGAAAAACTGTAAGGTGTTTCTCATAAGTGTTTCCCAAAACAGGTATTCTCAAAGCAAAAAGGAAAAAAAAAGAAAACGGATGGAAGCATCAGGGATTTAGAGTGCCAGATAGCAAGCTAATTCTACGATTAAAGCTGCTGCGCTCTACTAAACACAACTTCACAAAGCACCATAGACCGTGCAGTTGTCTAGTAGTATTAATAGCTTGAAGCTCTACGAAAGAGAGAGTGCACAGGACACAGTGAAGCCAAAGTGCTCATATGAGGATGCAAGGTCACAGAAAGCTGAACTTGAGATCAATGGCACCTTAGTTGGTTCATTAATGCATGCGTGGCCATCTACCACATGGCCCACTTTGGCTACTTACTGCCCACCAACAGTGCATGGAGCTCAGGGAGCAAGTACTTATCACAGCGCGGTCACACCCAGTCCAACACTTTGCCTCATTCCAACTTAATAAGCAGGCCTGTGTCTCCAGAGAGCTCATCACGGGGAACTAACAACGTGGACACATCTATGGGTCAGGTCTGACAGCCAGCACTCCACTGTCTGCTGCAGAGAATCACGTGGAACTCCTTCAAGGCTGATGATTGTAGATGTGGAATGAATGAAATTCTCTTATTAAGCAACAGTTAAATCTTTACTCTCCTCATAAGGAAGTAAGTGTCCAAACAACAACTCGTGCTTGATCTAGCGCTGAAATGGTATTTTAACTGATCGGATCATCAGCAGAATAATAAGTAAAATAGTGAACAGTCTCAGCTTCAGAGTTTATCAAATGGAAAGATTTGTTGCTCCTCATTGTCATATATAATAGCACACTAAATATGTTTGAATTTTAACCAGACAGTAAGTCTTAATAAGACATCCCCTTGGTGTCTGAAATTTGTGATAGGCTTTTTTTTCACACTTCATAGGGCTAAGGTGTCAAGATGCAACCATGTGATAAAAACATTACAAGTCTTTGCAAGTAAACTGCAAACATAATCATAGTATCATTATTTTGTGACAAACCATTTTTTTCAATGAACAGAAAGTTAAATTAATGAATGGAAATGAGTCGTAAGGGTTGGGATGGAGGGTGGGTGTATCATGCGCTGGACTGTGAAACCATCAGACCTGAACTTGACTCCAGAGTCCAGTATGCAGTTAAGTTTAATATTTTTGTTTTGTTAAAGGTTAATAAGCACATTGTGTGTGAAATTACTAATATTTTTTTTCTCTATTAAGGCAGACTATCTCTCTCTAAACTTAACAACCCAACCATGTTTTTTATTATGTATAAAGAAGGGGCAGCATTCACACCAATATGGGGATGTTTTTGTATAAGAAATGCTCTATAGAGGGGGGGACACCATGCAGCTAGCCATTCTTCACACCTCACACTTGCATGACCAAGTATGTTTCTGGTATATTAGTTAATTCTTCATTGTGTCAGATTTGCTAAAGCTTGAAGGATTCCACTCCACACACTGTCCACTCTCCACATTGCATTCTAGTAGTAGAGGCACGACGTTCATCCAGTGTGACGTATAACAAGTTGCGGAACCATAAAGCATGATAGTGTTGTTCTCAAAAAATGGTGAGTGGACTGATTGTTGCTTTTGTTAGTCTTGCATGTTGACTATATAATGAAGACTCAAGCAACAGTGTTATGCATCATGTACATCTATGCAACCAATGTATGATAAGACATATGCTGGAGAAACAAACAACCCTAATGGCAGGTCACAGAAATAACGCCATCAAAACATCGTACCACTTCGTCCTCAAGGCAGCCAATCCCTTTTTTTCAAAGATGTCAGGCAGGTAGTGACCTGGCGGTTTTACAAGCTCCACTGCCAACATAATGCAAGGTCAACAACAGATCTCATCCTGGGTTCTGGGTGTGGTCAGAGCTAAATGATATTGTAGCTTTTCTGTTTTGTCACTCTAAAATTTGAGTAAACAATTTCTAAGATATTTGCACCTTTCTAATTGTATATAGCACATATTACTCATTTAGACAAGTAACTTTTTTTCTTAGGCTAACTGTAGGGGATCTCTTCGGAGCATCAAATTAAGCTGGGAAGGAATTGTTGGATTTGAGCTTGGGTTTGGAGCTTGGTTGTGACTAAATCTCCAAACAAACTTGCTCAAAGTACAAGTTCATATTTAAACTATACATGAATAAAAAATATATACACATAATACCATTATGCTGTGACAACTGTGACCACTAGTCAAGCATAGAACGGTGAGCTTTTCACCCTTCATTTTCAATACAGCATTTATTAAAAACAACATATGCCGTGTCAATATGTGTTCATATTAAAATCATGTTGTCCTGTCTTCCTGAATGAGGGACTCACTGAATGAGCTGTGTTGGAGCTGACACATCACATCTCGGAGAGCAGGGTGGAGGGTTCCGAGCTTTTGCTGGGAGAGGGAGGAGAGAGATTAGCCTAAACGACAGCTCTATTAGAGACTTAACCTGGGCTTTGATCATTTCCTGAGCTCCCCTTCAGATCAGTCTGAGCAACAGACGGCAAATCTGACAGGCTCCTGCTCCCCCCCCCCTCCTCCTCCTCCCACCCTCTTCCCACCACCACCACTGCTCATATCCTTCATAATGTATCCAGCCTTCAGTGTGATCAAAGACTCCCTTTCTGGTGACTGAGGCTGCCATCTGTCTACCCACAATAGGGAAGACCGGGAGAGAGAAGCTGACTGTCAGACTGAGTGAAAGGGAGTATTTCACGGTACACATATCAGTACAGTATGCTGGAGTCCAGAGACAAAAAGCACATGTGATGTTTGTTTTTACTCTGACACATCCTCCCTTCTTCCTTCACTGTAAATCTGACTTGCAGCATAATGACTTTTGCCAGCTACTCCCCTCGAGTGTCAAACATGATTGAGATTGCTATGAACATAAACTTGTATACACTGCTATAAACTCACAGTACAAATCAGTCAGATAAGGGCATATTCATCTGGCGCTGACTGGCCAAATAAGGAACATTTCACAGAAAAAAAGGCCCGAGGCCTGATTCATAAAGCTCAACACTAACAGCTGTGAACTGCACTACATTTTCTGCTTATTAATTTGATGTTTCTTATAAATTAATTGAGGCTGTGATCCTCCATCCTGACCTGTCCAGGGTGTACCCTGCCTCTCACCCGATGACAGCTGGGATAGGCTCCAGCACCCCCCGCGACCCTTATGAGGACAAGTGGTTAAGAAAATGGATGGATGGATGTATCCTCCATCCTCCTGATCAGCTAGGCAAGTCAAGGCCACTGGCCATTCCCCAGCCACCCACCAGGCTACCATCATGCCCACTTATTGTGTTCCAGCCTTCTAGTTAGCTTATACTAGGGGTGGCCAATCCTGGTCCTAAAGGGCCACTGTCCTGCTTGTTTTTTAACCATCACTAGACTTACATCTTCTGATTGGCTGAACAAACCTGTTCAAGGTAATCAGCAACAGGTAGGGTAGAGAGTGGCCCTTGAGGACCCAGGTTAGCGACACAGTACAGCAAGTGCTAGCATCCGGCCTGCTGCTACTACTAGCACTGAGCCTATTGGCTGTCTTGCCTTTATTACCTGCCATACAGGCTCCCATCAAGCAAACCCGGGCCTGTTACTTCTGCTGCAAGTCTTGAGGCATTCCTGAGTCAGTCATTTCTGCCAAAAAATTTCGACCTTCCTGGTCCCGGTTCTGAGGCTGCTCACAGAGTTGACCAACACAGTCAGGTCTGGAGCAGCCAGGAGCAGCTCCAGAGACAACTTCATCAGCTGACGTCACACCAGGTCCAGAGTCTGCATCTTTGATAGATGTCATGTCTCCAAAGTTGGCTCCAGCAAGTCATCAGCCACCCATTGCACTGATTCCCACCTCACTATTTCCTGCCCAGTCCTCTGCTTGACATCTGTCAGCTCCACTTCCCAGTAGCTGTGTGCTGGTTCTCTGTACTCTCTGCCTCTTCTTTAGTCTGTGCTCCAGCACAGGATTTGGAGCCCATACAAAGATGGCACCACTATCACTGCTGACCTCCTGCTTGTCCTCCATAGGGGCTCAATCTTTGTCCATGACCACCCAGGCGGCCCAATCAGCTGCAACTTTAACACCCTCCTGAGTGGTTTGGTCCAATCTGCAGGGGAGTCATGCTTGGGGTCCACTGCTCTGTTGAGCTCCAGCCATGAGGTTGCCCATCCAAGGTTACCTCAGTTGTTTAAGCGGTGATTCACAATCACTGTAACAACTGCTTTACTGACTGAGCAGCTGTGCCTCAGCTGGTAAAGCAGTCTTACTGGGTCAGTGGTTTGATTCCCAGTTCCTACTGGTCACATGTATCAAGTGTCCTTGAATAGGACATTGAACCCCAAGTGGTTCATTGTGTGTGAGTGTAATAGAGACGTTGCTTTGAATAAAAGTGTCTGCCAAATGTCTAAATGTATATAATATAATTATACTCGAGAGATATAAAGGCACACATAATTTTACTACCAGCATTGGTAATAATATTTTATATCAAATCACAGTGTATATGAAGTAGTATGGAGTACTGTATTTCATTTAAGTTATTACTTTCATATGTCATCTTGCTTAGAATATTCATTATACATTAAGTATGTGTTCTCATGGCTCTCATTCTATGTTAAATAATGGACTTGAGAAGGGATGTAATAGTTAGTTATATATTCAGTCGACACCCTTTGAAATTATGTAGAATGCATTTCTTTGTGTATTTTGAGGTGAGGTAACCTATGTGTCACTTCTGTAGATGACGTCATCAGTTTTTGAATTAAAAATACAAAAATTACAATACTCTTTGTCCTGCGCAAAACACAAAACATTAGTTCATTATCCTCACTATCTATTCATTTCTAACTTTATGTCTACTGAGCCTCACTCTATCTGTGGATCTTACTCTTTCTCTCAAAAACACACACATTTATACACACACACCTCCAGTTTGGCTGGGAACATGTTTTGCCTCAGGGGTTTTGTCTTGCTCCTACACCATTACAAGGCTAATGAAGGCAATGAGAGGATCAAATCCAATGAAGCTGCTTTTCACACTGCTTAACCCTTATGAAAGCCTGTGACCTCTGCGTAACACACACGCACACACACACATACTACGTACTTCCACACAAACCAAGTAATTGATATCATATTTTAATACATAGAAACAAGGGGAAATGGTGAGTTCAAACAAATATATGTATGAACAAACATAAAAAAACACAGTGGTTTATGTAGCATTTATTTGTGCACTTGTTGATGATGTTGATTCATGTTTTTATGTGTATTTTTACTCATGTACATGTAGTGTTGATTGTGTGAATTATTCATTTCTTCATAAATAATAAATGTGTTGTGGTGACTGGAACACCTGACTCTGATTACCTGCATATAAGTAGCAAAATGAAAATTTATGGAACTTTCATAAAGCCTCAGAACTGACAGCTATTAATAGCATGCTTGCATTTGTGCACAGTTCATTCTGATTCACTGCTATTCATTCACACTCAGTTAGTTTTACCATGATTACGTGTCTTGTTACTCTGCCTGCCTCTATGCGACCACCAGGGGTGTTCACTGACAGAAGGGCAGACACCTACTTCATGGACAGAGGGCTTGCTATCCATTTGGGACTGGACTTGGAAAAGGTACCTGAACTGGTGGAACCGATCACCCTTGATTGACATCTGTGCAATTATACCCAATCCACGGTTTCCCTGTAACTCACCATGTCAGGTACCCACCATGAAACTATTAATTTTCATGTGATTGACTCGCCCCAAAGTTTCCTCATCTTCAGTTATCCTTGGTTGTGTACGCATAGCCCACATGTTGGCCTGGCCATAGATCCTATTCTGAGGTGGAGCCAACATTTCCATGCAGTCAGTTCACGAGCTGTCTTGCTACCCTACTCTTAACTTAACTAAACTTAAAGAATCCTCTAGATTTCCTGACCCAGATTTCAAGGAGGTGTTTAACAAGCCCCAAGCCACCTCCTCCTCACTTTCTTTCTAACTGTGTCATCAATATGCTCTCTGGTACCTACCAGCCTGTGCCTGCGCTCCCTGTCCACCCATGAAACAAAGGTTCTGAAGAAGTAAATAAATCAACCTCAGACAGCTGCCATCATCCATCCATTCTCCTCTCCAGATGAGGCTGGTTTTCTGTTTCTCTAAAGAAGTGCTGATTTTGGAGACTGAACAAGATCATAGTCAAGTACACATACCTCCTTCCATACATTTTCACTGCTTTACCAAGCTGGAAGTAGAAAATGCCAACAGCTTAGACTGCATCAGGGAGTGGGACACCCATAGTAGCAATTATTAATATCTGATCATGCATTCTGAACTCGTGAACTCGTTCTGAACAAATATGTTTTGTCTACCTTGTTGATATCTTAATTTTTTTCCAAGACCAGGTAGGTATGTATACAGAATGTCTGCACCATCCTCTAGGAGCTTTGGTAAAAACAGAGAAATGTGAGTCGCATGTCTCCACTCAATCCCTTTCTGGGTTCGGATGATTGACTGTTAACTGAACAACACCCACATGCTTCAGTTTCTCCAACTTCAAGCATCACTTCATCTAGAATTTTAGTAGAATCATGACCCCCTTAGAATCTCCCTTTTGGGTTTTTTGAGTTTTCACACAGTACCACTGATCAACAAGGTGTCTGTAGCAAATCTCGTGAAGCCTTTTACATCAACATTTCCTTCATTTTGTTGAAGTACATGGTGAGTCAAGAGTCAAACTAGAGAATGATGTCAACCACCTACTGCCTGAGAGTACCTTTACAGTGTAGAAACCATCACTGAAATGGTATCTATAGGTAGCATAAGTGGGTAGTAGAGTAAAATCATTCTTATTTGTTTAAGAATTAAGCCAGTATCTGGTATTTAAAGGAACAACCTTTAATTGCTGTAAAGCAATTATTTTTTCAGCCATGAAGAAATCATTAATTGTTCGTACCTACTGGCTGGTAGCCCTGCCTTGTAGGACCACCAAATGGGTTGCGACTGCCAAAGGAGCCTCCATCGATGGACCCATACGACATTCTGTCTGGTGGTTGGTGGTGTGTCAGCTACAGGCGTCTGGAGAAGGAACAATATCCAGAAAGAACAAACAAACAAGAAAACACAATTTATTAATTTATTTTCACTTTGAAAATCTAAAGATTTATGGACTCACAGTCTGACAGTAAGTGAAGAAAAAGGATTTGTGTAATGTTGTTATAGACATAAGCAGTGTGTAGATGGCATTACTAGAGCAGGGCTGGCAATAGAGGTTTTACCAGAGCTCCTTTGTGATTGTAGTCCCATGTGGCTCAACAGTGTGATTATTACACATCAATTTGCCTTTATAAGACTGTTTCCTACCAAATAAATGACTTCTCACCAATCACAGCAACCAGATGATGTAAAAAAATATATACTTAGGTAACATCTGTGACAAAGTCAAAGACAAAGTCAACAAAAAGTCCATTGCTCACTGGGTCTGAATACACATACAGACAACACCTCTCCTGCTCCAGTGCTCCTTGTAGTTGGGGGGTCTTCTCCGGGCCGTCGCCGGCTCCACGCTTACCGGAGCCCCGGTGCTGAGGCCTTCCGCCTGGGGCTCCCTTCTCTCCGGGTCTGCCTGGCCCAGTTTGGCTCTCCGGAGCCCTCCTCCGGCCTCAGACTCACCAGTCCTTACCCCTGACCAGCTTAGTTTCCCTGTATAGTTTATTTCCCTCTTCACTCTCTCAGGTCCCCTTTTATGTTTATCTCTGTGATTAGTTTCCCCCTCGCTCTTCAGTTCTCACAGTTCATTATTGTTTATCGTCACAATAAAACTCCCATCATTGTTTCAACTCTCTGGTTCTAGTCTGCTTATTGGGTCCTCCTCCATCCAATCCTACGAGACCTGACAAATACACACCATTGATGCAGCAAATCACCCAAACAAGGGACACCAACACAAACATTTAAAGGAATCATGACGCTCATGTGTTTCTCTTAATGACAGCAGTCACATTAACAACTGTGTTTAAACAATGCTTTTCAGGTGGTTGACGTGACATATTTTGCGACGTGTGTGTGTGTTCGTTCACATCAGAGCGGAGTTCCTCCGTGTGTGATACAGAGATCGCAGGAGAATAGTAAATGCGACCATGTAAAGACAGAAATGACATAAGATAAATAACATGAGGCTGTTTAGTAAGTTTAATAAAAGAACAAGGTACAGACCTGTGGTTACACACAGGTGGTTCTGGACTCTGAGAACAACTAGTTTTTCTATAATAAACTAGATTAATGTTAATGACAAATAGCTTTGGTTTTCTATTTGATTTGATTACATTGTTTAAGTTAAGATTTACAAGAAATATTTAACTGCTACTGTGTAAAGGGAAAACTGCTGTTAAAAACCAAATTATTTGTTTAAAGTGTTTGCAGACTAAATATTATTGCAATTTTGTTCATATAGCAGTACTTAAAAAAAAAAAAAAAAACTACTTTTGAATTCATATTAAATTTTGCCCGTAACAGTGCGATTAATCGCAGAAAAATCATGCAATTAATCGCGATTCAAAATTTTTATCGCTGCCCAGCACTACAGTGTATATACATGAACTGAGGAGACCAAGATTAACCTCTATGAAAGTGATGGAAAGGTACAAGAGTGGAGGAAGAAGGAATCTAATCATGATCTCAACCATACAAGTCAGCTTGGCTGCTTATGGAACAGGATCACCGGTCTTTATTGATGTTTCATTTTTTTTTGCTAAGCTAGGCTAACCACATACAATCAACATACAATTAATACAATTTTCACTCTCAAAACGAGAGCAAAAACATGTACCAAAATGTTGAACTATTCTTTAAAGCCTCCAGTGGCTTTAGGGCTTAATCTGCTGTGGCTGTTTCTTTGTACTGTTATGTAATGAACATTGCAGCCTCTAAGGGCTGCTACAGCAGCCTGAACTTTAAGGAATTTTAAATGTTTGAGCATGACATGAATATATTAAACCTTTACTATCTAACACATACAGTATTCCTGCAAAAGCACTCTTATGTACTCTGTATGAGTGAGTATGTTTTGAATTGGAACAGTTTAAGACATCAAATATGCAGGAACTCCAACTAACCAATGAATATTGTATTTCAGATGTTAATCCATTAGCCACTTACATATGGAGAGGAGACGAGAGTACAGAATACTCATCTGAATACTCCAGAAAAGGTCAAATCATCATGTGAACATGTGTTTTACCCGCGGCCAAAGACACACAGATGACACTCAAATCAACAAATATCTCTGCATCGGCATCTCTATCAAAGGTCAGAACATGATAGTGGTCAAGTGGCCAATGTGCTTTCCCCCACCGTGAAAGACAAGCATTCAGACATGCAGGAGAATGTGATTACATTCCAGGCTCATTGTGCTGCCCATTTTTGTGCTTGGAGCCAGTGAATCCGACCTATAGGACTGGCATTATTGGTACAAAGTAGGACAGAGGAGCGGCCGGAGATTCAGTGTCCACACATTACACGGAGACACATTCACTGGGCCACGAGAATGTTTCATCCGATTAGTTTTCATAGAGAAGGGAGATTAATTACTTTTGGCAGTCCATAAACAACCTTCACTCTGCTTGATTTCAAGCCCAGTGATCGTGCCTCACATCCTTCTGAAGTGTGCACATACACCACCTCTATCTGCTTATGACATACACACTCATGGATGTACATTCACACACATTTGGATAACCTTACCCTTCCCTCCCGTGTGGAATTCTACATCTTCCAGCTTGTTCACTTATTTGCTCAAAGAAGTGAAAATTGAGGTCATTAGTGTGGTAATGAAACATTAATATTTAACACAAACATTTGTATGAAACATTTGTAATATGCCATTATTCAAGCACATGACATAATTTACCAAGAACGTCTATCTGCAATATACAGTAAATAAAAGAATTCACTTAGGATGTTTTAGATTTTTACTCTTTAGTGTTGTAAATACACCTAAAACAATTCACCTCTCTATATATGAGCAATAATAAATAATAAAAAAAACATAAATATTTGCTATATGCTAACATCTACGATGCATACGGGATTTGTGTTTTTGTTGTTCTCCTGTTCAATTTCATTCTGAGAGGAGCTGGGATTGTTATCTTTTACTGCAATTATAATTTTAAAGATTATATATTTTAATGTCTTTCATCTGTTTTATAGGTTTATTATTTCACTTTTATCTTTTCTGTTGTCCTTTGCATTAGTCTCATATTGTTTTGTTTTTATTTTCAGTGTGTCGGGTATATAGACACTTTAAATTGTACTAACTTGTATAAAAAGTGCAATGCAGGAGAATTTTGCATAAAAGGGGAAAAAGGATTTATTCAGAGATGGCCTTTTGCTAAGCAGGCTAATGAAGAGAACATGCTATTTGTGGTGAAGGGCCTATGTTTTATCTGCTCGATTTAGAGCTTGTATTTATTTCTAATGAGAAATGTGTAAACATCAAAAGGTTCTGCTTTTTATGAAGGTTCTGTATTTTTATTCAGACATGACACATGATCACACACACAATGGCATGTGCCTACTGATGTGACAAAGGGACCCAAAAATCATCCAATAATATACTGTACCTACAATTTGTCTTCTGTAGAGAGTTAAGTTCCCTGGCGTAATTACATATTAAAAGGGTTTTTAATACAGTGATTTTGATATGTATGCCTATACGTTTATAATACTGTATATTTTCTTGTTTTTCAGCAAAGAAAAATATTTAGTCAATGGAATGAACAAATTAGTTATTAACAAAATTTTACTAAACAAGGAATACGCCGACAAAATCAATAGTTTTTGTAGCTAGTTTTTACTTGTAAACGTGGGAATTTACTGGCTTTTTACCAAATTGTAAGTCACTACTCACATATTTCCTTGCATACTTGTATACCATCTTTATGTGGAGGTAGTAAAATGTTATCCACTAGGGGGAACAGTCAGGCTTAACCATCCACAATAATAATGTCAGGTATGCAGATGCAGGACAAGGCACTTTTACTCAGCTGTTGCTGAGATTGTTTGATGCTTCCCCACTGGTCATACACAGGATAGCATCTTGCATACTCACATCACTCATTTCTGATGATGTGATCAACCAGCACTCCAAATCAAAGCAGGGTAAGCAAGGATGCCATGATGTGCACTCTAATGTGCAATTTACAGCAAGTATATCCCCAACCTAACATGTATATATTATGTACAGTATAAACCTAATGCAGTTCATTACAGATAATCTAATAAAAATACACACATTTATCACTAAAGACAAAGAGCTAAAAATCTATTTTTGCAACCCCAACTTTTCTCCTGTTAACTGTTGCTTGAAAGAAATAAAATAAATAAATTTCCTTATATATTTGTTTTGAAGAAACTATAAAAAAATACAAAAAAGCAGAAAGAATGATTTTCTGTCACATCAATAGCCAGTTTTCAATGGCGGCAGTCCTCAGTTATAGAGAAAAACAGGCACTTACTCTGGTAAATAGTAGAAGAGAGTTTAGAGTGATGTGCACCCCAGTGTGACACTGCAGGACACAGAAGGATGGTAAATACAGGCCTGGTAGAGCAGAGTGACTGGATTCACAGCTACTCACCACCCCCACTGGTTTTCATTCAGTCCCCCACTCCTTTCACAGCTGTCATTATCAGCAACACAAGGCTTAGCTTAGCCAGAGCAGGCAACTGAGCAGAAATAAGCCTACACCCTGGACACAAATGCTGCATTTATCACAAACAAGCAAGGGGCCAACCTCAGGCAGGACTGTGTGTAAGTGTGTGTGACAGAGAGTTAATGAATGATATAGATTTTTCTGAAGGCTGATATCATTATTTCTACACGGAAGTGAACAATTCATGTTTGTGTTGTTCAATAGTTTGAAATTTAACCAGTTTCTTCTTTAAATTGTCTCCAATGTTAAGAAAATCTAATGATTCTGTCTGAACAAAAAGTAATAACAAAAGAAAGGGTCAGTGCTCAGCTGCGTTGTGTGGTTCCGAGAAACAAATGCGATGTCAAGACACCGGTGGTGTGCATGCTTACATGGAAAACAACTGGAGCTGTTTAGGTGTGTTACCCATAAGCCTCAAGCCTCTAAATGGACATCTCTAGTGGGACTGGTTAAGTGACAGCTGAGAGCTAGTATGTGCTGATATTGAAACACTGTCCTACTTTAAAATATGAGTCCATACGTATGTGCCAGGATATCAATGTTGGGATTTAGTTGAAAGTTAAGTTGAAACATGATAATTTTACTAAACCTAAACAAGTTGTGTTTGTGCCTCATTAAAACTAAATGGCAATGGCTCTATAACCATACTGTTTAGTTATGACCATTTCCATAACAACAAAGGTTGGGTACAAGCCCTGCCTTATTTATAAAGAAATATATGGGTCTTCATTACAAAGTATTATCATGACAACATGTTTGTGGAAGTGTGTCATGGCTCGAATAAAAGGAGATTTCATTGACTGTAAGGTAGATCACACACAAATGGAGAACATTCAACACCGTTGTTACCCTCCCCAGGAGTGGTCGATTGACAAAGATCACGCAAAGACATAAGGAACCCAGGGAACCCAGGGAACCCAGGGTAACGTCTAGGAAGCTAAAGGCCTCCTTTTCGTTGGCTAATATCAATTCAGATTGAGATTCAATTTGCAGATCAATTGTTGCAAAACAGAGTTGCACATCCTTAACTGTGTTGCTGAGGCACCTAAACAGAACTAAAAAAAGAAAAGTGGGATTGGTTGGCTATGATAGCTTCCTTTAAATGAGAGTGACAATTACAAATCAATAACGTGTGTATGATATTTAATCAAAGGTCATGCCAGACTCACACATCAGCTTATCCCTGCTATCTGTGCAATATGTTAAAGTATATTAAACTATATGTCTGCTTATCCGAAGAGCACTGACTGCACAATAAAATGATTTTTTTAAACTGAAAGGTAACCTGAAGCCTAATTTATTGTAGCCACAATACTGTCAGTGGACTGGAATCAAGTCAGCGAGACATGATGACCATTAACACTGTGACGTTGTTTCTTCAATACAAGATGACCCTAATCAGCCAGGCTCCTTTTCGAGCAATCTGCTCAGTCTGACATCCGAGACATTCTGAGTCCCAGGTCTGATGGAGCCTCCCTATGTAATTATCTCACACACACAATTCGATTAAATGACAGGTCATTGAATATATAAATGTTTTAGATATGATTCATTTACCAACCCAGAACTGTCTCTTGGAATTATCCCATATTCCACAGTCTGCAGAAATGGTTCTCATTTAATCCCAATATTTATCTGTAGCCTCATGCAAGTCAGACAGCTCTGTAACAGTGGTTTGGAAAAATACAAATAGTCAAGAAGTCGAGATCTTATGTCAAGTTTGGAGAAATTGCTATTTTAAGTAAAGCATTGCTGGTCCTGTCTAACTCTTAAAACATGACAAGACAACAGGTCTGCACTTTAACACTTTTCCTTATTTTCTTTCATGCAATAATAATAATAATAATTAACACTTTATTGATCCCCTTGGGGAAATTGTTGTTTGGACAGCTGCTAGACCTGTGTC
>JAUMHL010000009.1:23078927-23094264 GCA_032362345.1 Sandelia bainsii
ACCAGGGGCATGAAGCCCCCGACAACAAAGCTCCTAGGATCACTGGGACACGCAAACCCCTCCACCACGATAAGGTGTCGGTTCAAGGAGGGGTGTGTCCTATCATACTGTATATATTTTAATTCTATTTTATTTTTTATTATTACTTATTTTCCCTAGTTTTTTTCTTTATTTTATGGCATGCATTAGTCTAAGACTGCCTTGAATATTGTTTTAATGTTCACATTTATTTTCACATTTATTCTAAATCATCTGAAAAGCATTTTATAATACATGAACCTGTACAAAATGAGCTACACATAAAATGTTTCTGCAGAAGGGCATTGGCTTTCAGCCTGCTGACTGCCATGTGACTGAACCCAGCAATAGGCACAAACCAAACCACCTGCATCCAGTTGGACAAAATTGAAAAATAAATTCCTAAAATGTCCTTAATACGAGGTTGAAAGGTAGTGAAGGGTGAAGAAAGATAATATTGAATTTGTAGGAGGTCAAAAGTGCCTCCTATTATTGCAGATTACAATGTCTCGTGTGTGCACAAGAGACCAGAGAAACCAGAAAGGTAATGACCATAACTAATCTCAGGAACACATGGGTGCAGAGATAAATGTCATCTGCATAGCATGAATTTGTGTCTCTCCACTGATCAACATGGGTCTGGAGAAACCAATCATGTCAGAGACAGAAAAACAAACTAAACTCATGTTGTCCTGGGATCGCACAGGTTACAGTGATTGTTCCACCAACTCAGCTACAGTGGCACTAAATTCTCATTATACCATATCTTTAATTGGCTATCTCTTCATACTGTACATGTGATCAACAATCCCTGTCAGCAAGTTAAAAACCTAGCATTCATTTATGAGATCTGAGTTGTAAGTCTCTCACAGGGCTGACATTTATAGACAAAGAATCACACTCAAATTCACCGGAGCCAGAGCACCCGCAGGAAACCTACGCAGGCACAAGGAGATAATGCAAACTCCACACAGAAAGGTAGAAAGTTACAACTAAAACCTCCTACACTTTTTGTTAATTATTTTTATGGTCCATGTCCCTGGAACACCCTTCCTGAGTACTGACAGCAGCTAAGAAAGTTGATATTTTTAAGTGTAGTAAACGCTTCCCCTTTCAACTTGGTTTTCAATTGAGTCTAGTTAATTTATATATATTTATTATAGCAAATTGTCAGTTTTTGAGTATTTCCAGTTTCTTAGTCCCTGTTTTTAATGTTTCTGTTGGGACTTATATTTTTTATATTACTATTTGCTTTCTTGTTTGTATTGTTTTGTGTTTCATTTTGTTTTGTGGACATGCATTGTGTGTTCTACAAATGAAATAAGTAAGTCAATGACGTACTGTAGGAAGCACAGTAAAAATAAGTATACTGTGATGAAAATCTTAAGTTTAAGGTCTTCCTCAGGGTGGCTGAAAGCTTTGGCAAAGATCAACTTCAATGACTGAACAAACTACGTAGATCATTTGTCACTGCCTTCAAAAACCAGAAAGCCAGTTCTCTGATGTCGTATCCTATCAGCAAATTGACATTTTTTGGTCCATTCCAGTATCCCCAGGAACTGGATGACTCAGCATGTTTGACATTCAGTGCCAAGAGAGCAGGTAGTGTGCCCAGTCTGTATACGGAAAAAGAACATTAAGACCTTAGATGTCTGTGAGGTAAATGAGCAGTAGGACATCTGACTTAAATGCAGAAGACTAGGATTCACTTCCTGTCACTGACCAGATCTTTCTCTAACTTTCACCATAGTTTATTTTCCATAACCGCAATCCTTCCCCAAACTTAATCGTACCATAGTTGCCGTACAAAGATATTGTTCACACATCCCACCTCCTCTGGAAGTTCTGATAGCAAGTTTTGATAGCCAACACTAGCAAATCAATAGTATGCAAGACATAGTATGCAAATTCCTCCGTTCATGATGCATGAGCAGCCTTTTACAGCAGCAGCTTCTCTACTACAGCCCCTTTGAGACATGTCCCTGGACAAGATACTGAACCCTTGGTGCCTCAAAAGGGCAGCCTGTCCACAAGAACTTCCCCAAGGGGATTAAAAAAGTATCAGTGATTATTTTTATTATGCTGAAGGAATTCAAGGACACAATCACTGCACTGATCTGAAAAATAACTTAAAAGATGTGTTCCATTTGTTTCAGCTTGCATTTTATTTTTGTAGTTTGGATCATCAGTATAATTGGTCATGAAACCGAATTCCGAGTAGCAGCAATGGTTAACACTACAAAAAGTTGTCTCCTTAAAAGATAAGGTCAGGAGACTGGAAACATTGATAAGTGCTTGTTGTTGCCTGAAAGGAACCAGCCTTATATTTATTAGTCAGGCAGGTGTCCGGGCACAACACACACATTAGAGCCAGACGATTATCAATAACACTTTACAGAAAGGAAAAGCCTACACGTCCCACAGCAGAGACAGATATGCTTTAGTGAAAGGTGACCTTGAGTCAGAGGACTAAAGCGCTACGCAGCTTTCATTTGTTTGAAAGGACCAAAAAGGTTGTCCTCTCTGCACTTATTTAATTGGATTGTCAATGGCAGGATGAGAGTTTTTCTGCCACACGTCGCTGCCTCGCATGCATACGAATGCGCTGTGGAGCAGGTGATGGTCCTAAGGGGAAACTGTTCATTATTCCACAAACTCTTCTCACTAATCTGTGCTTAAGAACTGTTCTGCTCTCTCTCTCTCTTTTTTCTCCTTCAGCTCTTACACCCAATCTGGCCGTGGCCTTTCTCTAAAGGACAGCTGAGCGTGCAGTAGACTTTATCTGACTTCCTTTTCATCTGACCTTTGAAGAAAAAAAAAAAAGTAGCTATTATGTTACCTCAGGGTTGTGTAACGCGCACCAACATACCTACAGTAATATCTCAAGTCAGGCTATTCAACGGCTATTGCAGCTGATTGTATTTTTAGAATGGTGGCCCCTGAAAGAGGGCAAAGAGCAAACAAGAAAATAACCAGAAGGCATATGCTGGATTATACTTGAGGTTGAAGCATAATAACACAACTCATATGTCAGAGGGACATATTTTTGGTTCAAGAGAGGCACAAAGACATCAGACACAGCATGCTAAGCCAGCAACTGATGCTGGAGAGATCTGCTTTTCTGCCTTTTCAGAGACATTAGCATCCCACAAAATCTGTGAACATGACAATGGATTGTATTGTTTTTGCACGTTAAGCATACCACCCATTCTAGGGAAACCTCCCTTATAACTTTGCAAAATTCTTTGCAAAATACACACACAGAGTTTCCAATTATAATCTTAGAGCACAGGATGCATATGTGCTGTCTGGCCCTAGTGTGCAGACAAAAATGAGAAAGAAGAAAAATATGTTTCCTGCTTTAACTATGTGGAACAACTTGCTGAAAGAAATTAAATTAGCCTCTTTGGTTTCACTGACTGAATGTAACGTCATTGTGTGCATTGCTGTTTAGTCGTGCATCATGTTCTTAGCATACTTTGGCTCTCCTTTAACAACCATATTGCAATTTGTTGTCTTTTTGGCTTGTTTAAGCTTTTAGGCGTTGCTGTTTCTGTGTTTTAAACTTCTGATGCACAACATATTCTGCAATTTTTAATGCACAAGATGGGTCAAAAAATTACCTACATCATGACTTTTCAAACATTAGACCAAATATACTGATAAAAACTCTAAAGTCTACTCAGTTGTCAGAATTTGTTTATCACTGTAATTCTTGCACACAGGCAGTTTGCAACATTGGCGTAGCTGGTGTAACAGTTTAGGGAGGGAACATTCAGAGCAGATCCTTCTAGTGATCATTCTTCTCTATTTAGTGGAGTCTTCACAGGAAGCTGATTCTCACTATACATTTGGACCCTGCGAGTCAAGATCACACACACAGGATTACACATCTGTAACAACTATGACCTGTGAGAGTAATAAGCAATAAAAAGGTTTTCTATTTAGAAAAATGCAAACTAATTAAAGTTAAATTAAATTCCATTGAGAATACATGGAGGTAACTATGGACCTGTCTTGGACATTAAGGGGGTAGTGACACAAAAATGCTTTTTAAATAAAAATAAAATGTGTGATGTTAAAAAGCAACTTGAATTCGTTAGCTTTGTATGACAACATGCGTCACATGCTAAATTTTATTAAAGAAAAAACACTCTGACCCTTCTTGTGTAATAGTATAGTGTGTTTCAAGTTTGTCTTGTAAGGAACTTGCAACGCTGCCCTCTTGACTACATGTCTTTTAAAAAGAGGTTTCTACTGTGCCTGGTTAAATAAAGGTTAAAGAAAAATATTTTAAAATGTCAATCACCAGTAATGCACTCTAATTACAGCAATTTCATGAGACTGTGCTTAGCCAAGTTAGATGACTTATAGTACATGATATCCTGATTTTCAGTTCATAGTGTTGCTGAAGCTCCATAAACACTGAATCCTACACACCAGTTGATAATGCAGACTTGTTGTCACAAATTCCAATCTGAGATAATAAAGATAATGACATGGCTGAGTTAACTGAAGTGGACAAATCACAGCACTTGTGTGAAACAAGGAGTAAAAGGAGAACCCTACAGCCAGTGGTGCAGACTTATAGAGTTGAACCATATTTACACTCTACAGAAATGAAAATATATATACAAAAATATACTACAGTGTAGTAAAAGTAAAGTATAGTGTCTTGTGTGTGAAAATAGGTTGTTCCTGTGAATGCATTCTGCTGTTTCTACTGTATTTTAGCTCTGTTTTGAAACACCATTAAGATTTTGTAATATATAAATTATTTCTGGTAATAAAAGCAAGCTATGATATCTACTTATTTTTGCTTTCTAGAAATACAAATATGGGAAAGAAAATGTTGGAACACAAGGTTCACCAATTGGGTCCCTTCACAGCAAATTCCCAGGCTGCTTTTCGTTTCCAGTCCTCCTATGCAAGTGGCAGTTAAGTCAGATAACCACAACTAGAGCATTCTGTAACCTAAAGCCAAAAAATGTCTCTGCTTTCTCTATTTAGTCTTACTATCAAACAGTAATTCACACCAGAATAAAAATGAAACAAAATTACTCTTCCAAAAGTGTTTTAAATTTGGTTTTAATTCATCTGACATATAACGTTATCATGCCAATTTAATTCCTTCAAACTATTTAAAACGCAGCCTCTAACTCCTTCTGTATCAAATCCAACAGAAAACTGAGTGCTGCATTTCATTCACAGTATATTAGAACTAACAGAAGTATAGATAGGTCCTAACAGTAATGTCACATCAGCAGTGGAATGCCAATAGGTCTACTCAGACCTTGTGGATAGGCCTCCAGTGATGCGGCCTTGTAATGGGCTCCCTGTTTGGAATGGAGTGGAGCAGCCTAAGGACTTGGCCCGAGATAAGGACGAGTAATGAGCTTTGGCCAATGAGTGAGCCATGCTGTGTCCACTTCCACTCTAGTGGTCCCATTCTGCACACCAACAAATGCGCTGCACGCAGTCATCGCTCCGGTCGAGGATGTTTTCTGGAAGTCCCACTGAAAGTGTCTGAAAGCTCAGTGTCCGGGATGTGCCGAGGAGCTCCCAGGGGGAAGCTGGTGCTGTCCCGGGCCCTGGCATTTTGAAAATGTCGTTCTTCCTGTGTGGTTTCTGGGGGGGGCTTCCTGGCCCTGGCTGCAGGACCACAACAGATGGCCAACTGGACATCCACGACGCTGCCTTCTGGTGCAATCCTCATGCCACATATGCTTCACCCTGCGGCTATGACTTCCTGGAGATTGCTTTCTCACAGTCCCTCACAGTCGTCACCATGGCTACACAATCCCAATTGTGGCAAACAGACCTCAGCAAACACACACACACACACCAGCATTACAAGCCTCTTGAAACCTGAAATCACCACACGAGAGGCATTCCAAAGCCACTGTTGGATATTCTTTTACCAGCCTAACAACTAGTGGTAATTCTGGACAGTGGGTAACAGCCATCACTTTCTCTTAAAATTCAGATGTCACGCCATGAAGCCGAATTGTTGGAACTAGACGATAAGATGCGTCTCAGTCAAGCCTCAACAAAAGCTGACTCTTGAGTGAATGGATTTAATTCTCTGGTTATGACAAGATAATCAAAGGCATTTCCAAATACAATGTCGAGCACTCATCTGGTCATGCTCTGGGAGACAATTGCGCTGTTTAGACTGGCTGATAAGCTCAGGGCTAATCTGGAGAACACTTTGAAAGCAAACGCGATTGATTATTTTGCAATCAGATTGGCTCAACAGAGTGTGTTAGATGAGGTACACAGGCAGGTGGACAAATTAATGGAAACTACACATGAAAGACTGCTTTGAAGAATGAAATAGCTATTACAAATTATATTAGCTTGAATGCTAATTGGTAGTTTTTAAGCTTTAAATGATATGTCCAGTATTTTAGTAATTATAGATCAAATGAGATACAGTTTCCTTCTCCTCTAAAACCACGTTTTGTTAACATATTTTCTGTTGTTTTTCTCTGTCAGCATTATAATAGAAAAATGAGGCTCTCACGCCACACATGACATTTTGCTTAGTGCAGCATTGCTGAGGCTGAGTGGTGCAAAAGTGTGAACAACTCAGACGGAGCCAACTTATCAAACAGCTACATGCTTTATAGTTCTAATTTTCTTAAGTCATTATCATTTGTCCTGTTTTCAGGTGACTTTTATGAAGAGCCAAGAATGTTGCATTTCCATCTCTACAGAGACTGAAAAGTCTTTTTTTTTCTTAATGTGTTATGAAGTAATTAGGGTTTGTGTAATCGGGCTTACAGGTTTGGAAAAAATCTGACTTCTCTGCCGTCGTATGTGCATCTTTAAGATCTCTAATTAGCATAACAACAGACCTCAGACAAGCAGAGTAAAAGTGAAGTGGTTAAATGAAAAAGGAGAGATTAGAAAAAGGGATTCATCTTGCTATTAAAAATAATTTCATCCAAAATCACACTGAAACTAAAATTAACATGAGTCTAAATGACTCAACTCTCAAATTTGACTGTTTACTAAAGTCACACACATTCATGCTGGGAGGAAAAGCTCTGCTGTGTGTGTCTGTTCCAACAGAGACACACACGGAGACAAAACTGATAGTTGGCCTGCTGCATTTATTTTTTTATTTTAACCTCTTGAGCCCCATGAGGATTGAGAGGTGTGGCAAAATCAAAACAACATGCAGAATTTTGGTCTCCAAACAAGTCTTCCTTTTTTACTGTAAAAGTCCTGTAAGCATAAGAATTATTTCAATTAATTGCAAGCAAACATTGTTTAGACCTGATACCCGGTCAGGTTTAGGTGGTTAACTCCTTTCCTGATTCCAGAATGCAATTCAGGACAAACCAGTGAATTCTGATTCTGATTCTGAAGGTGGCCACTTGGAGTTCTGTGTCTTGCCCAATGACACTTTTACATGTAAACTAGAGGAGCTGGGGATCAAACCACTGACCCTGAGCTTAAGGTACAACCCGCTTTATGATCGCAAATAGCTCTAGTACAGCATATGCTAACACATATCTTATTACCCACATAACCTGATTTCTCTGAATGAATGCATGTTAATTAGTAGCAATTAATGTCATGACATTTGTTGTGTGGCCAGAAACACTGCTCCAGTTGCTCATGTTGCTTTGTGCTTATTAAATGTGTAAAACCAACCAACCCATTCTCATTCTCAGGGTGTCAGATAATGATGCTTTGTCCAGTCTTTTGGCGTGTCATAACTACGCTAAAGGTAACCTTATAAGAAAGAAGTCTAGTTGTCATGACTCAACTTCCAGACAACTTCACCTGGATGACTGAGAATCTTCACAGAGATACACTAAAGGTAGCCCTTAGCAATATTAAGCTTGTTACATCGATGTGGGACACCTTTAGGCCAAAAGTCAGAGAAGGAAAGAGGACAAGTTGGTTGGATGGATCAAAAACATGCAGGAGTTTCCTCATAGGAGACAGTCATTTGAGTCCAGGAACTACTTAACTACTTATTTCACCTTTTCACTTAACCTAACCCATTTTCAGTTTTTAGTCTTTTTGACTAAACTCAACCAAACAGTGATGTTTCAACAATTGTAACCAAACATTTTTGTTCTGACACGCAGCCAGCTGCCATTATTCCCATGGCGTAAAATAGTGCTGCTGCTCAGGTGTCTAATGTCCTAATGTGAGACGCCAGAAGACTTACAAAGCCTCAGTATTTGATGTCTTAGGAAATGTCATTATCTGATGCTGCAGGATTAGAATGTGTTGGTAAAACAAGTAACAGCTTTTGTGTAGCAAGGTCAAAAATATGAAATATGCATGATATTACAACTTTTTCAACATAACACATGACCAAAAAAAAATCAAGATGAATGGACAATTAGAATCACACGGGGGCAGAGCTCATAGCCTGTCTCTTTAATGTCAAGTTTAATGTTAAGTGTAATGTCAACACGTATGCCTGCAGTGACATTACACAAACTATCACAAGTACATCGTCTCACGTCCTCATCTTTATATTTTGGTCAGACACATGAGTAATTACACAGAGACAACAGAGACACAGCAGCTCATTATCTACATTCTGCTGTTCTATCGCTCCGTTCTCTGGGGAGAGTAAACCATGGCATCTCTATGCCCTTGCCAATACTTTGTGGAACAAACAAAGTTGTGAAGCAGAACCAGGAACTAATTTCATTAACGGCTGCCATTTGTGACTGATTACAGGCTGTTCTCAGTGGCTGGCAAGCAGGTCCAAAGTTCTGGGAGGTTAATAACCAGTAACAATCAATTACTTAACAAATCTGATATGATCAATGGGGTTTCCGATCTGGGAGACAGCAAGATGAGCTTTCGAATAGAATAAAACTTCAAACATGCTGAATGCTCCCCCCAGCAGCAATGAGCTGCAGCGCAACTTTATCCAAAGGCTTGACTGTTTTGCATCAGCAAAATAGAGAACGCACAAATGTACAACTGAGACTAAAATCTCTTTTAGCTCAGGCTAAACTGTCCAACAGAGCTCCGTCACAACAGAACACAACCCACACAGGGAATATAAAAAGTCTAATAAATGAAAGAGGAAAGAGAAACACCATTTCACAGGCACATCAGGGTGAATCAGTGATCAGCATCATTTTAAAACAAAACTCCCAGGCAGAGGTTTGATCATATATTGTAGTAGTACATCAGTATTGTCAAAAAAGAGAATAGTGGACCAACAGCATCTTAATTAGTGTGATATCAGCTATCAGTAGGCCTCCCCTGTATTACCGTGCATCTCTGTCCACATCAGGACTGATTATTCTAATGATGTCTAAACCTTTGTCCGGCTATTATTCACACATCACAGAGCCCGGCCTTGTTATCTCTGATGGCAAGGCTCCTTGTCTCCCCGAATCCACAAATTAAATCCAGAAAAGGCCTCTTTCCCTTTCCTCCCTGTCCTTACTAAAAGGTCTCAGTTGCCATGCAGCATTCAAGTCACTCACTTAAGCCATTAGTTGATCTGCAATGCTCATTTTCACCATAGTTTTCTGACTGGCAGGAAGGAAATGTCTGCATTCCTATAGCGCCTTTTGTGTCATAACAAGGCTAAATGTCTGAAGTCATGCTAGAGACTACAAGGCTTATTAACAGCGCAGTTCTACAGCAATGTGCATAATATAATGACAAGTTTATTCCAAGAGCTCCTGAGTGCCTGGTGCCACAGGAAAAGGCCCTGTGCTTTTTCTTATAGGTAAGAGAAATATACTCTTTTTTATTATCTGCCAATGAGATATTTTGTGTGCAATGTAGATATTTTGGCCTGAGGTCCTAGAGGGAAGCTCACGGAGTGTCCGAAATAGGTTTACGCTCCAGCAAGCATGAACTGTGCTCAGTACAATTCATTAAATTTTGATGCTTCTTGTGTAAAAATATCAAAAATAATCTCCCACACACCAAAATATCTTCTAGCCACCACACCTCCTCCTGTTCTCCAAATTTGATTGCTAATTCTCGTTGACTTTGATTTTGCAGCATGCATATGCATAAATACAGTATATGACCTTGTTGGAGGTCACTGCACAGAGATATAGCTGTTTAACCATCAACCAATCAAATAGACTCAATATCAGGTCTTCACAAGTGATTCAAATTATAATAGAGGGAAAACATATGTTCCATTATTACAGCTCCAACATTAAAGTGATGAACACATTAATGCATCAATTATTATAACCATGGATGAAAGTGGGCTGATGTGGTCCAGTACTGTGTACCACTATACGATTCTGTGGGGGTACGCAGTACTTACAAGAGGGGAGAACACACAAAGCCACATTCAAAACCAGCCAGGATAGCACTTTTAGCAGGAAAACACATTTGCTAATGTCATGTCATCTTGTTATCATGTCATTCGGAATTGTCCCTGAACCATCCACGTTGTGTTTGATCTTTCATTACTGCTAGTTAACATGAGTGCAAGCTTCTCCCAACGCACTACTGCAGACAAGTGAGCTATACGTCGCAAGACCATAGTCAGTCCAACCGCTGCTTTGGTTTTATTGTGCATCTTTTCTAGTAATTAAGGTATGGACATTTGCAGCGACCAAAATGGATGACTTGTTGAATGAAGTTAAATGTGACTAATTCTCATATTTCAGTAATAAAAAGCTGTTATTAAAAGATTTGCTGAAAATGTTACTCTGTTAGATTCAAGTAATTATATTTTACAGTAAAGAATAGAGTTATTTGGGCTATGAACATACCAACTATGAAGTAATTTTACTGTAAAGAGAAATTTTCCAAAACAATCATAAAAATTAACTGCGTCTCCAATGCTCTGATTGGTTAGAATGGTGAGCTTTGCTTAAAATGTTTTAGAAACAAATATTTCTGCACTGCTACCAGTGCTAATTAATGAGTCTGGGTCACAGAATCCTTTGACAGCACCTCTCCACATTCAGATAACTTATATAAGAACACATCAGTGTGTCCACATTTAATATCCGCTTAACTTATAAATTAGTATTTCAGATAAGTCAAACTGCAAAAGGAGAGTAAAAAAATGATCTATTAATTTTCCACCACTTATTCAGGTCAGGATGGTGGTGGGAGGAGGTTAAAGGTAGCAAAGACCACCCACCAGCTCTTCCTTGGAGAACTAAGCATTCCCAGGTCAGACAGGACGAGTATGTCCTGGTTTTTCATTCAGTGGAATGTCACTAAAAAATCTCTAAAAGTATGTGTCCAAAACCATCTTTAGCCCATGGTCAAAGTACCTCAAGTGGCTTCTTGTAGCACAAAGAAAATTCACATCAGCCACTGTAATCTCAATCTTTTGGTCACTCCCCGTAGTATGTGAACCTCATATCACCTTGGAAATTTAAGCACTATACCTCCAGGCTCAGCATGATGAGAATTTGAGGTCACAGTGAACTTGACCTTTGATCTTTGATCACCAAAATCTCATCAGATCATCAGTGAGTCAAAGTGGATGCTTGTGCCGAATCTGACAAATGAACGCTGATGGTGCGACTGTAGTATGTGTTATGTTAGCAGACGTGATGCAGCAGTAACGAAATCTGAACACAGGAGATCAGATTTCAGACTTGTCCATATACAACTTGGACACACATGTATATGGACAGGTGTCCAGGCGTGATGAGTGATGCATCTCATCTATCCCTTTGTTATCCGCCCAAGACACACCGGGCATTGGATCACTGCCTCTCTGAACCTCATCACCATCATGTAGGAGGATTTATTGCTAAGTGTAAATTTACTTGCTAATGAATTCAGTCCCACAGTTTGGCAAGGAAGGAACTACTATCAGGGGAAACAGAAGGAGGGAAATTAGTCTTAAATAGACTTTAACCACTGTAGGCACCTCAATACTGCATTGAGAAAAAAAATCCAAACCTTTCCACTTTTATTTCAGTTATCTGTGCAGAAAGAAGGTTCATTTAGTGGGATTTGACTATAACATTTTAAACACTCTAATACTGAAAAATACTAAAAGAAGTTTGCCTCTTAGATTATCACATATGGTGATTCAAACATTCTGGCACAACTTCGGTCAGTGACAGTTACACATCAGAGCAATGTGATGTGTTCATTACTGTGAACTCTGCCCTGCAGGGAAACACTGTACACATTATGGGTAGATACAAGGCAGAATGTTTGCTTAGACCTATGTGTGATGGCCAGTGACTAGCAGAGTTGTTCTTAATCACACAATCCTGAGCAAAAAGCAAATTGTCAACACGGTGCGACTCCGCCAAAGGATGATCGCTTGTTTATACAAACACGGCAGCAGATGGCAGCTCTGAATAGGAGCCATACGCAAACATCATTCACAAATGCAAAGGAGGTTGGAGCTCATGTTATGCTGACACTGTGGAATGTCTGGGTGTGTCGCTGCATGCAGAGATTTTCAGTGCTTTCAACCAGATGAAGTCATTAACAGTCACCTTGGTTTACTTAAAATGCCCCATGATTGCTGTTGTTAGGAGTATCTGGGGTCCCGAACATGGGGTAAGATGTCATAAAAGCTTGCCAATCCTTTCTGTGCTATTAAGAGTTCAAAGCAACCACACAAAATAAGTCATAAGATTTAGCTCATTTATTCTGCCTCATAATGATCATCTTTAACATTATTGATGAAAATACTTCTCATGTGCTGGTGGGAAGATGTCTTTAGACTTTAGGACATTTATATATGGACTAGCACTAGCAGAGATGCTACCATAGTTACAAAACAGGTACACATAACAAGTGTCCCTCATAGGAGTGTGTTTTTTTTAACCGCAGACACTTGGAGAGTCCAGCTACTGGTGGACTCTCTGGTTAGCTACATCTACCAGTATCGTGGCCATGCACATCTCTATCCATGCTATTTAATTTATACTGGTTAGAATAACTCAGTGGCCCCTAGTCCCCACAACTCCTATGTCATCAGACATTATGTTGCCCTGAGAACACACCTCACAAAAACAGTTGCATAATATAAAATGCTATATATATGAACACACACACACTCCAGATCAGCCTCAGGGGAACAATAATGGAAGCCACCAAGGTGTACAAGTCTGTGCTTTATCAGTTTGTAGCAAAAACAAGAACCCTCATTGATTTTGCTGGCAGCAGCAGAACAAGCTGTAAACACTCACGTTGGCTCCTGCTGAAACCTACAGTCCTGCATATTCACTGCCCTCGACACTTCCAGTACGTGCTGAAATAAAACCTGTATATATATTCTGTATATATATTTCCCTTCTTTCTGTGATCCACTGAATAATTATGACAAACAGCAGATAATCAAATAGCAACTAGAATAGCAAATGTCGAGATGAAAGAAAAGCGAGAGTAACAAGAAAGCAATCTGGTGTCCAGGTTGGCCAGATGAGGAATGATTCACGCAGAAAACACCCACCATTCAGCTTCCTGTTACATATACTCTTGCTACACCACACCAATAACAATTCATTCCACACAAGTTTAAAAAAATGTGGAGGGAGTTTGGTCTATATTTGTCTGTTTTTTATCCTGCTGTGCTTTCCTGTTTTTTAGTCATTTTGTATTACAGAAATCAAGGAAGCACATCTAATCTTATTTGTTTGACTATTTGGTGTTATGATTACATGACACTGTGGCCAGTGAGGAATAAAGAGCAGCTAAAGTCAAACTGTAAGTTCACTGTGTTGAGATTTTCGTTCTTATGATCCAGTTTATGGACTAAAGTCTCCAGCTTTCACAGTTAAGCGGGATCAGAACGCTCTGCTCTGACAGTGCTCAGCTGCCTCGCTGACTACAACAAGTATGTGCATGGTCATTACTGCTCCTCGCTTAGCATTGAACAAGCCCATCCATCAGTAAAGCATCCATCTGAAGGGTCAGAAGAAAGGGGGACGATTGGGCAAAGTCATCAGTATTCTTCCAATCATGCCTCAGGAACATATGCAGAAGAAGACAGAGGTCTCAACCAAACATTAATTGCACGAATGAGCTGCATTTTCATGCAATTTTTCACATTCAACTCTAAATTCTGTATTTTGACTAGCAGCAGCATATTTCCAAAACAGATCATTCGGATGTTCATTCTTGAACTTCGACGCAGTGATTATACAGAGAAACACAAAAGCTCTGGCAGTGACAAAGATTTAGCTGCTTCAGTTTTTTTGTGGTATTTTCCCACATGTTTCTGTGATATATTAAAGAACAATTCCAAATATTTTATAAGTTTCAAAGACTTTTATTAGCATATAAATCAGTTAGGTTATGCAAAGACTAAATATTCCGCAGCAATTTGCTCCTGCACACTGGATGTCAGCCTCTGGGCCAAATCCTAACTGATTGGAAATCCATTCTTGCCGTATCAGTTCTCCAAGTTGATCACTTGCTTGAAATTTGTGCCACTGCCAAAACTTTGTCCACGACTGTACAAAAAGTTCCATAGGCCAGTGAGGATTATGTGATAAGATTAACCCTTGAACACATGTTCCAGCTCCTCCCCTCTGGTCATCACTAAACGACACTGAATGCCAAAACAACCAGACACAAGAACAGTGTATTTCCACATGCCATCACTTAAATGAACAGTTAATTAGTCATGGATTATCACTGTCTCTGTGCAGTAACTGTCCAAAACCATTACAACATCAACACAGTATTAAAACCAAACTGTATATTTCATTCATAATTTACCAATCAAATGCAAACTACATGTACTGTAGACACCTCCATGCCTGCACATACAATGTAAATTCTGCAGTTTGCATTTGTGCTTGTGTGTGCCAACGTCAAAATTCTTGTATTCACAAAAATACTTATAATTCTGATTCTGATATTATTGATTGTTTCAGTCTGTCAGTATTACAGCTATTTTCTGTTGGCACTGAGTCATATATATATTACGGCTGGGCACGTTAACACGATAATAACGATAATATTATTATGATGATGATGAAAGTCCGTTGTTCACTGACTCTGAATACACATACAGACAAACCAGGGGTCACAGGAAGGGTGGGATGTTGATCAGTACTGGCTTTGGATTGGCGTCGTCATGCGTCTCAAACAATAAGCTGCAGCTTTCTGCATCAGAAAAGATCTGGAGGCACCGAACACTTACAAGGATTTTCATTTTCATTTCATTTTAAATCTCTTCCACACGGCGGAGCTGATAGAACCACAGTTATTTGTAACCACTGCAAAGTTGAATTTTCCTTCACCGGAGAACTTAGAGTCTGACATATCACTTAAATACAATGCACACCGTTGATGCAGCAAATCACCCAAACAACAGACACCGACACAAACACTTAAAGGAATCATGACGTTCATGTGT